>JABASF010000076.1:0-76553 GCA_019776145.1 Harlomillsia oculata | reverse complement strand
TATGTAGTAGCTGCTAGTTTGATCATGGAATCAGCTTGGCTGCGTTTTAATGTTTCAAAAAGCATTGCTGCATTTTTGTGTAATAATTACTACTTTTAACATGTATCACAACCCAAACCAAAAACAGAGCTTCCCCTACCTTCTAAAAGCATACATTTTGATTATTTTAAAACACATTGTCATTGCTATTATTTAATTTTGTTAAAAATGATGGAATTTTTAAAACCTGTTTAAGTTAGACAATTAATCAAATCTAAAATGGGAAAAAAGTTGGAATGCAACGGCTTAAAAATATTATGTAAATTGTGATCAAAATATATGTAATTAATAAAGTCATAATAGTAGTTTGCCGTTAAAATAAATGTCTATCGTAGCGGGCTGCTGAAGTGGTGAACACGGAAATAATAGTATGTTTTCGTTGACTCAAATATGAAAAAGTTAGCTGAATACAAAGTTGTTCAGTCAAGAGAATGCGGGTTTTTCTTTGCAGCAACGGGAGAAGTGGCAGGAGACGCGGACTTGGAGCTGGAAGTGCTCACCGGGGTCGTGCTGTGAGATCGCTTGACCTTTAGTCCACTCAAACTACCCGGTGGAGACGGTGCAGGTCGTACAAAGTGCATGTGAGCGTAAACCATGACACCAATGTCCTTGTGGCCGGCTTCCATAGCTACGGTCAATGCTGTACTTCCGTCCTACAAAAATGTCAAAGGTCAATGGTCTTTCCTATCGGTTTGGCATACAGTTTAATGTTAAATACATTATGGTATGAGTATTAGTAATTACATTATCTGTAATGTGTGGGTCACAGTCTTGCTGAGCAAGGAGATAGCTGACAATGTCCCCGTGTCCATGTTCCGCAGCACACATAAGCGCAGTACTTCCATCCTCGTCTTGAATGTTGATATCAGCCCCAGCTTCCAGTAGCAGTTTTACAGTGTCCAGGCGTCCATGCGACGCACCGAGCATCAGGGCAGTTTGACCATGCTACAATTACAATCACTTAAGTCAGTCAATTTTATTCAAAAAATTATTGTACAACGACTCGTAACACAAGACAACAATCACCTGAGCAGCCTTAATGTTAACGTCTCCCAAGCTGAACAATCGTCGAACGACCTGTCGGTGAGTATCCGATGCAATTTTTGCTAGTGAAACTAGCATGACACTCGTGTAACCCGCCCTATTTGCTTTGTTTGGGTCACAGACTTTGGAGTCCAGTAGAATTGACACCACGTCAAAATTGCCGTGGGACACAGCGTAGTGCATTGCTGTGTTGCCCTAGTTAAGAAACATGCAATACAATTTATTATTTGCTGTTAATGTTTATTAAACTGAATTCGTGCCTGACTCTTACATTTCCATCCGGCATGTTCACAATGTAGCGCAACAGTTGAGGAGAATAGCTTTCGAATTCGTCCAAATAATCTTCCACGTCCAGTGGATTCGCTCGTTTCGTACCTGCAATCTAATTATTCAATTCACATTGCTAATTAAAGGTGACTATATGAAAATTAATGTGGTTTCATCAGCATTTCTATTCAACGCTTACCAAAAACCATTCATGAAGTATAATACTAATTGCTTTTGTAGCTGGTTGCGTCATTTTCCCACGGATGAGGGCATCATTCAATACCTTCAAAGCTCCATGCATTTCTTTTGTGAGTGTCGCTCTGTTCAATTACGAAATTTAAGTTAGTGACAACTTTCTGTATTAAGAATTGTAATTTAATAAATGGAGCAATTTTGGAAATTACTTTTCCCGTTTTTCCTGGATAGTAGCAAATCCAAACAAAGACGAGGACGCGGACCGTGGTTTATCACGGGTGGTCCCTGTTCCGGTAGCACCCGTTGCTCCGGCATCATCCAAAACGCTGTACGTGTCTGAACGTTGGAAGGTGGGCTTCTTTGGTA
This sequence comes from Harlomillsia oculata, assembly GCA_019776145.1. NCBI lineage: Eukaryota > Metazoa > Arthropoda > Collembola > Entomobryomorpha > Oncopoduridae > Harlomillsia > Harlomillsia oculata. The sequence continues at coordinate 74,642 of JABASF010000076.1, read as the reverse complement.
CTGGTGGACCCACACGTCCACTCGGTGACGCGGGTGCAGGGGTGGGTGATGAAGGTTGTTTTTGACTTTCAACATGACCGAATGATGCCGATGACTTAAACTTTGGTGACAACAATGGTGAAGCTAACCTTGGGATCTTTGAGTCTGAACGAACCACCTTGTTTGCATCGGAGGACAGAGAACCGGTCGGAAACGTTTCTGTACACAGTTTGCTTCCTCCTTCAGTAAGGGGAAGTGACAAATTCGGATTTGGTTGAAAATCTGGAGATTTTTTCGTTTCGACCTCTTCTGCAATAGGCGCTGGACGGCTCACTTTAGGAAACGAAAATTTCTCTGAAGTTTCTTTTCGAGACTCTTCGTCCAAGTAACCTCGAATTGAGAGCAGTCTGCAGCTTGTCGGTGAGCCACTCGAACTTGACACTGGAGAATCCACTGCTGCTGGTGTTGTTGATTTACTGGCTTGCGCCACTTCTCCTTGTTTGCAACGAGAACAAACGTGAGCACTGACTGGGCTTTTAACAGTTTCCTCCTTCTATAACATGTACAAATTATAAAGCATGACCCAAACTGAAACGGAAATTTCAAAGTTTCCACCCCTACTATAAAATTCTCACTCTTACCCATGGCACGGTGTTCGTTCCGTTATTCTGAACTCGAGGTTTGTCCGTATTCAATGCAACGGACTTTAGCCTCGGTTTTGACTCTGGTCCATCCAAAATAGCAGAAATTCCAATGTGTTTCACGATCTTCTTCTCTTCTACCTCCAGGACTGTATTATTGGAAGAGTCTCGCATGATAGGCTGGAGAAAAATGTGAATAACGTTACGATTTCAGTTTTAACAACGCAATAACATGATTAATTAAAAGTGCTGAAAGTTCGAACTTACTTTAATGAGATGTCCAGCATCGCACGTCTTTGGTTTGGCAGTCAACGCAATACTCTTTTTGATGACTTTTGTTTCGCGTTGACTTCGCACAGCTCGGTCATTGTGCTCATCCAATGACAATGTTTGCACTCCTACGTCGATTCCTTCAACAATTTGTAATAACGGAGCAGATTGCTTTCCTTCTTCAATAAATTCGTGGTCGTTTACTTGCACTCCAACTTCAAAACTCTTCACTCGTCTTCGCAGACTTCCACTCCAACTTCCGGTTGGAGAAGAGGCACGACTACTTCGTTCCCAACTGGAAACTTCTCCTGAGACGCTTCCTCCTACAGCGATGGATCTAGAAATCCAGGCTACAATGTCACAATTGTTTTTCTGGTAACAGTATGCAATGTATCGAAGCATTCGTAACTGTAAATTTCACCTAGTTCTCGGGAGAGTATGTAAAACTCCGACGTCTCTTGTGGAAACTGAACAACCGACACTAGCGTCCCGAGTGCGCCGCCTTGGCGGAACGGGTGGCGTGACTTTCTTATCACATTTTTCAATATTTGGAGAAAGTGACTGACTGCTCCAAGATCGATTATTGTTCAAATTGCTTTCCAAGCTTTCAACTTTAGATTTCTCATGCTCTAGCTGTTTGGATAACTGTTGCTTTTCTTCTCGCACTTGACTCAGTTTTAACTGTCAAACAAAAGACATGCTGGAAAAAAATCGTTGTGTAAATATTAAAAATAATTACTTTAACTACGATATGTTATATTACTTCAAGGTCAGGAATCAATTTGATCTTCTCTTCCAATTCGGACAATCTTGCCGTCATCAATTCACTGGAGTCACTCTCAGCTGTAGCTGATCCCCGCAGAAAATTTTGCTCCAATTGCTTCAAACAAATATTTTGCACGTTCACATATGATGTGGAATGTAATCATCAATCATCAAAAAATGTTCAAGAGTCTCAAAATATAAATATAGTACCTTAGATAAATCCCTTAAGGATGGTCGCTTTGACGAACACTCCTTCATGACGACAGTGGAAGCTGAAGAAGACGAAGTGATGCTTGACCCTTTGTTAAAATGATAAGTACTGAAGAGACTTGTAGATGCGGGTTCCGGACCACTAGCAGCACTTCCTTCTTTCAGAATCGGAGCTTTGATTCTAGGAAAAGTATGGAATTTTTTGCTATCTGGAATTTCATACGATAAAGCTCTCGTTTGCTGCTGCGTGCGGAGCAACGCCTCCTCAAAATCCGTCACTGCTTCATCCAGTCCATTCCTAAAAGTAAACTCTTGATCAGTCGAAGGTGCTGGCGATATCGACGTTCTCGAAGTGGTCAATGCAAATGCACGAGGTGTTGTACTTCGAAATCCTTCATCCGTCGCTTTCACCCTGTCCCAAAAAGTTGTCTTTGTTGTTGTATGACTTATTGGCTTCGGCACAGGTGATACATCCCACTGTAACGATAAACAAGTCATTATATTCCACTAACTAAAATCTTCTTGACCTAATTTATGCTTATATAAATAGCAGCAAAAAATATTTTCAAAAATACCGATTTTTTCAAATCAACCAAAAGATGCACAACGCAAGTCACTAAAGTATACAGGAGGAGGAATAACCAAGCTGATGATAGCTGGATAGCGTACAACAACACGAGGATTCCCCCTGTTCGGTGGCTGCGGTGTCTCACGCCATTGTTATTATTATTATTATTCCTACCCGCAGAAACTACTGTACAAATTTGAGTAGCCAGGTTAAGACGATTACTAAATACTTGTTGTGCAATAATGTCTACTACGAATGATTAAAGGTCAATGGACAACTCCTTCACGCCCTCACAACAACGCAAATTTCTCTAAATTCTTTACATATATTTGGAATTTGTAGAGTGAACGTGGATCAAACACGTCAATCAAACACTGGCTGAAACCACACTTATAGTGCTTGGTTCACAGTTGACGAATAGAGTTCTTCAACAACAAACAGACTGTACACTGCTTTGCTCTACTCCTGTTTTGTATGATAATGTAAAATGATGATGATGAGAGTGAGAGAAGGCGTTCTTCAGTGCAGTAGTATGTTATGTAGTATAGCAAGAAGGACCAACTAACTGCAACCTGCATGCTTTGTATCTTTGTATGCTGCTGGCTGCTATGCTAGCCTTTGCGTAATCCGTGCTTTACTCCAGTTGTACGAGTATATTTAAAAGTTGTTTTGCTTTTATCATGAGCAACAATGCACTGATCATACGGAAGCGTAAAGGGGCTTAAACGTAGCACGAACTCAGTGACTGAGAGACGTCTCAAACTTGCTCATTCGCGTCCTGTTCTATGTATAGCTAGCGAATGGGTCACGGCCTGAAGAGCACCAATGGAAATGTGTAAGTTCACAATTGCAGTAAATATAACAAGATAGCACAGCATACCAACAAAATGATAATCAGCATCATCATCATCACAAAGGGATTTTACATTTACAATGCAAAACTTCAGTTTTACACAATTCAGTGCTACCACAGAATTAACCAAAATTTGGACTGGCTGAGCTAAAAGCACGTAATTTGACGTCCAAAACACGCACTAATTATAGCGGAATGACAATTGTATGAATTTTTTTATGATATGACATTACCGTGTTAAATGTATTGGATGTTCCACCAAGCAACTCGTCCATAGATTGCCGTTCACAGCGCCATTTGTCTTTGAGTTCTTGAAGTCGTTTCACATCTCCTTCTCGTGACAACATCTTCTTAGTAAAAGGGACAAAGTCACGATCAATGTGGTACCCATATGGACAGCAGTCACACCGACTCTCGTCCTCACCGAAGCCAAAAGCATGGCTGGTGTCCACAATGGGCCTCGTCATTCCCACCGAAGGCATGGTAACCGATAGATTGAACAGAACGAGGAGCAGGAGCCCGAATGGCCCTTACTTCACAACATGCAGGTTGTCGAAGTCGTCGCTGCGAAGCTCGTTACCGCCACATTCGTGACCTGAGAATAAAAACAATCGAATACACATTTATTATTATATTTCATTTCGCTTTGTATTTCGAGACACTTTACAAGTTTGAACTAACTGGCAGTGGATGAAGGAGTCATAAAAAGATTACATCTAACGTTTTTGGAAGTGATTCCAAAGGAATCATTAGACGCTTTTGTAAACCTTGCAAAGTTGTAAAAACCACTTTACGACACCCAAGGTCAACAAATGTAAATTAATAGAGATAGAGGTCACGGCGACAGGCAAACCAACAACAATAAATGTTAACTTGCTCTCTTATCAGACCAGACCAGACCACTTTCACCATTTCAGTTTATAAAATTCCCAATTTGAACGAGTGTAATAAATTCTTTGAGTCTAATCCAATCTAACTCGAACAGCTCATTTTTGCCTCTTGCTAACCTGACAATGGATGACGCACTCCGACAGCTCACAAGTCACAAAAAGCACAATTGCTCAGGGAATGAAAATAGCTTGCGAGATCTTCACCACTTAACTTTTTGCAATAAATGAATATTAAAACAAAACGAAACGAAAGAAACAAGAAGGTAGAAAGAATCAAAACATGTATTTTGTGATGAAGCTTGCTCGCTGCTGCTGTGACGTGACTCAGAAAATCATAAAGAAGGATGAAAAAAGTAAAAAGAACACGAAAGAAAGACGAAGCCAAAGCAACACTTGTTGCTTCATTATTATTCCATTGCACGACTCGCACTGCTGCTTGCTTCCTAGAGAAGATGAAACACCATACTTCCTTTGCACACATGAATATGAAATAAGCCTACTCAGCTCTTTCTTGTCTCCCAACTCTCCTATTATATTACCCAACGTTTGACGACAATAACGGGGACTCGCGAGCAGGTCACAACCGAGGCAAGTCAACACCGACACTCAGTTAAGTGAACATGAACACGTGACCCGATCGTCCGCTTTTTCACTATTTGCTAATTCTCAAGTCATACATCCTGAGTTGAGCAAACAGCAATCAAAACGTAGTGTTAAGACATTCCTGCATAGTCCGCGTATGCCTAATTCCCAATTCCCATCATACGATTACAATAAGTCAAAACTTACAAGTGACGAAGAAGGAGCGGAAATTGTCATCACATGCTCATTATGGTCATTGTCACAGTATCATTGCCAATTTCCACAACAACAACAATGCTGAGAGCGGCAATTACTATTAATGGCTGAGCGCTCAATATTAATATGGATGTGAAAAGATGAACTTACAGGAGCACATTGAAGCACAACTCTCAAAACCGTAAAACTTCTCTGGTGGATCGGTGACTCGGATTTCAGCAACCGGTGGCGGTGGTCACTGTATGAACAAAAATATGCGCTTGTCTGCTTGCGGACAGATGTGCTCAACCAAGAAGATTCTTTAAGACTAAAGACTGAGTGCACGGATGTGATCTGTGGATGCTGATCTGCTGAATACGGAATAGAATGTTGAACTGGGCTCCTTCACATTCCTTGTTACTCCAATCTCGAATGCAATGCAAATGCAATGCTTTGCAGAATAATGCGCAGGCAAGAATGGAAGGGGAAAGATGCCACTCAACTTTCATTTCTCCTTGTTGAGATGTCTTAGAAATGGTTCGGTCCCGCCTACACACATGATCCCACGACGTCCACACGTCGTCCACATACTCTCGTCCGTCCTCACATGTTCACAACATCGCAATCGCAACCCTTTGCAACCTTACAAATACAGCAACTGTGATCTTTACCAAACTTGCAATGCAACATGGTACTATTAACAAATAACAATAGCAAAATCTTGTACAACTCACAAACACTCGACTTTTTTACCTTCCTTCTTTTTTGCCTCATGTGACTCGTGGACTCATGTCGCAAATCTCATCTCAAATCTCAACTCGACTATAGTAAATATTTAAAGCGAATGAGGATGGATCTGATCTGAGTCTCAGCCCTTTGTAGTCGATGCTTGTCTAGTAGTCTAGTATTTCTAAATAGTCGAGTGGCTAGTGTGGACGCGTGGACCATGCGGAGAGGAGATCGATTCCTGCCAACGGAACTATTGCCCATCATTGTTCTCATAGCTAGTGAAGAGTGGATGACTGCCTGATAACGTCCTGACTCGCAAAATTCCAATTGACCTATTCTAAATTGGCTCACAAATGATAAAATATAATATATTAAATAATATCTCAAATATTGTAAGCAGACCAGAGGATGTCTACCAGGGTGATTTGACTTCTACACTAGACACTAACACTATGATAGTGTACTATAGTTATAGTGTAAAAGTCAAATCACTGTGGTTGTCTACCAAGTAAAGTATGCAAGTTCGTGCCTTGTCATGAAAAACAATAGTGTTAACCGATGATTATTTTATGATTGAGCGACTGAACCGCATGGGTCCAATAGAATATTTATATTAGTGTCTCCCACGTGAGCGTCCAAGCAAATATGCCATGTTTCTAAGTTCATTATGTATTATGTAAAAATGTAGTAAAGTAATGATGGATATTGTTGCAAAGTTAAGTCATCTCATCAATCAATCATATATATGATGAAGACCGCGGCGGGCCTGACTGACAATCACACCAAACCACACGACGTTTGTTTGTGGTCACTCTAGTCACACATGATGTGATGGTCATTGGATCATGTCACGTGGGTGGTGGATATGTGAATACATGAACAGATGTCTTCTCATTCTCATGCCCATGTCTTTTCGTGATTTTGCAATGCATTTCGCCATGTGAGCGAAAGTGCTAACGGGTAGCACGTAGTACATAGCAACATAGCTAGCAGGACAGCAGCAACGACGATATACTACATATGATGAGGATGACAATCGTGATTCATGACAAACGGTGTACAGTTAAACCACAAATTAATCAGAATTGTTGTACCAATTGAATTAAAATACTAATACTGAAAATACTAAAAAATGAAGATTCATTTCGTACCGAGGCGGAGCCGGAGGCGACGTATACAAACCCACCACGAAGTCAGGTACTACAAAGTTTATAGAGTTTTGGTGTTTCACAGTGACCCTATTTGTGACCACAAAGACACTCAAACTATTGAAAATTCAACTATAGTCACAACTTTTTCGCTCTTTTGGAATCTGGAGTGGAGAGTGGACACAACGACATAAGGGCAAATGACGTCATAAAAATATTATAATGATAATCCGGCACAGGAATGAGGACAGACTGAACATAATCTTGAACAGAAACGGCTCTTTCATACATTTTTGAGCACATTATTAACTTATTATCACCACTTATCACTGATAAGAAGTGGTGACATTCTAAACTTGACAGATGGCACATTAAACCTCGAATCTCCTTGTCACCTACCAATGATTTAATTATAATACAAACAGCTGTTTAAGTCATTACTTACGTTACGTCACAAAAGTCATGTTAGCTTTAACATTCGACATCCAACGATCCAACACTGAACGAAAAGATGGTTTTGAATAAAAGAATAAACAGCTGATTCAAAAAGTTAACCTGCACAGAACGTCATAAATAGACTTTCAACTATTAAAGCTTGAAGATTGTCCTTTCATTCTACAAAATATGACAGAATTTTGTACACAAACGATAAACAAATTGTGAAAAAATGGTCGGCTTTACATTTTTTCAAAAGGTCATCCTAAAGGGCACAGTCGCTTTTTCCGTTTGAGTCAGAAGGTCAAAACGTAAGCACTCGAGTAAAAAAGTGCAAAAAATTAAGTAAACTATTCAGAATGTTAAAAAAAGGCGGTGTCGAGAATACTGAAAAGTGTGAAAAATAAAATTCTTTGGGGGTGATGGTGCTAAATAGCTAAATTAAACTAAAAACGAGTGTGCTTTTGTTGTGGTGAAAGAAGGCAAATCGCGATGATCGCATCTTCAATCGGCTAACTTCCGAACTTGGAATATGTCCAAAACTGTGCAACTGTTCTATATGTTCAGGGCGTCCGGAATTTGGTTGCTGTGTGCCTAGACTCCACTTCTATGCCTTTAGGACACACCCTGAATAGACATGGACAGCGCGGGACCCAAAGCCGAATAAGGAGGGAAGAAAAACGGCTCACAGTCACGACTAGGCTCAGTCTACTGTTGTTGGTTGTGGTCGTAAAAAGAGTATTGGTTGTTGATTTCTTTTTCCTGCCTTATAATTATAACTTTAGTATTTTAAATTTTTCAGTTGCTCATTCTTTGTGCCAAACGCTGAACAGTTTGCTTTTCTGTTGGGTGGGACTCGGCTTTTTAAAAATGGACAATGATTCTGCGTTTTACACATCCGGTTCTGGGAAGTTGAGCCAGAAAGAGAAGAATCAAAATATTCAGGTCTATGTAAGAGTCAGGTGTGGAATTGTTTTTCAAGTTTTTTGAAAATTCCTTACTGTGTAAATGAAGACCGGACGGGATAATTTTGTTGTGAATTATTTCATTTTTTAGACCTTTGAATGCCCAGGAAAAGGCCCGAGCGTCAAGTTTGGTGGTGGACTGCAGCGGACACAGAGAATTGGTTCTTCGTGGCGCCAATAATGTATCCCGGACTTTCACCTTTGACCGAATTTTTGGACCCAACTCAAAACAGGTTGATGTGTACACAACTGTCGTGGCTCCACTTCTGCAGCAAGTTCTTCTGGGGTATAATTGTACGGTGTTTGCTTACGGTCAAACTAGTACTGGCAAGACGTTCACCATGGAGGGAGAGCGGTCCGCTGACAAGCAGTACACTTGGGACACAGTAAGTTTGAGTCATTAGAGAAAGCTAAGCCCGGATTCGGGTGACGTTATAACTTATAAGTAAGTAATGCATTGAGTTTACGTATTCTGTTGAAGGATCCGTACAGTGGAATAATTCCTCGTGCCCTGTCTCAGCTCTTCGACGAGCTCAATGAGCAAGATGTGGAGTTTACGGTTCGAGTGAGTCTACTTGAGCTGTACAATGAAGAGCTCTTTGACTTGCTTCAGGCGGTTGATGACCCTAAAGGTCGCAACCTCAAAATCTTTGAAGACTCGACAAAGAATCTTTGTATTCAAGGCCTTGAAGAAGTCATCGTGCATAGTAAACATGAGGTGTACGCCATCATGGAGCGTGGTTCTGAGAGACGACAAACTGCAGCTACACAAATGAATGCGACATCCAGGTACCACAAAGACATGTTTTGACGTCATGAGTTGCGAAAGATTGCAAAGGCGATAATGACAATGATTTTTTCAGTCGGTCCCATACTGTGTTCACCGTCACTGTCCACATAAAAGAATCCACAATGGAAGGGGAAGAGATGCTCAAGATTGGGAAGCTTCATCTTGTGGATCTGGCGGGATCTGAGAATATTGGACGTTCGGGGGCAGTGGATAAGCGCGCCAGAGAGGCTGGGAATATCAACCAGTCACTTCTGACGCTTGGTCGTGTCATCACCGCTCTTGTAGAACGTGCTCCTCATGTGCCTTATAGAGAATCCAAACTTACGCGAATTCTCCAAGACTCATTGGGCGGAAGAACGAAGACTTCCATAATTGCGACGGTATCTCCTGCTTCCATCAATGTGGAGGAGACACAGAGCACACTTGAATACGCACACAGAGCGAAGAACATTCAGAACAGACCAGAGATTAATCAGAAAATGACTAAGAAAGCCATGATTAAGGCTTACACTGAGGAAATTGAACGTCTACGCCGTGATCTGCAGGCTACACGGGAGAAAAACGGTGTCTACATGAGCCAGGAGACATATGACCAGTTGACGGCTAAGTTAAATGTACAAGATCAAGAGCTGACGGACAAACTTGCTGCACAAAAACAGCTACAAACTGATTTGGACGAGCTCAAGGTTGCGTTGGGGGCTGCTAATGCGATTGCAGAGGACTTGAAGGACGAATTGACTGCTGCTAACATCATCATCGTTGGCCAGAGTGCCTCAATCAAGTCACTCCGTAAATCCTTGGCACGTGCCACTTGCGATAGGGAAGCGATGAAAGAGGCCGTAAACAAATTTACCATCACAGAACAGAAACTCCAAAATGATGGCAAATCTCTCATTGCCACGGCTGACGCTGCCACTGACAGTGTTGCAAAACTCTACCTCAAGCTTCAACGAAAAGCGTAAGCCTTCCTTAAGTATTCCGTATGACTGTCACGGCATGGCGCACAAAGCAGAAATTGATGAAAGTTGAATATCATTTAATGAATTAAATAAATTATGGAATAGGGCTGTGGAAGAAGCTAACAAAGAGGCCTGTGAGGACTTTCATAAAAGTCACGGTTCCCGTCTCGATCAATGGTACGTGGACATAGAGAGTCTTCGTAGGACTTTGGCTGGGCAATGCGGAACTGAACGGCTTGCCCTGCAAGAGACCACTAAATTTGAAGAAAAGGCAATCGACACAGATATGAACTTTATGGAACATATGAAGTTTACCATGAAACAAAATTGTGATCGCATGGTTGAACAGATGGAACGTGAGGTTCGTAACTTATGATTTCCTGACGAGTTCACGACACGAGTCCAATTTCATTGAGGATTCATTATATTTGTTGATTTGATTAATTTAGTGGGGCGCGCACCTTCTTACGAAGAAAGAGGAACATGAAACTCGGTTGCAGAGTGTGAATCAGTACGGCGTCGCACTTGATGAAATCATGCAGGCCTGTGGTCACTGGTCTGACAAAAGACAGGACGAGATTCTGGTTGCTTCTAATCAGGTGGACGAATTTTATGACGCTTACAAGGTGGACAAGCCGACTGGAGCGACTCCACAGAAGCAGGTGTACACATACCCTCGAGTACTTCCAAGGACGTCACCAGTAGACAACATCCTGAAAGAGTTTCGTCAGAACTACAATCGGAAACGTATTGAAGACGGAGAATCTGATCTGGACTCTTCGATGTCAAAGTCGGATGATGCGGAGTGTTTGAGTCCCAGTCGTCGGAACCGAATTCTTTTTAACACGTCCATTCAAGAAGAGGAAGACCAAGAAAATGTTATGTAGAGAGTACCAGTGAATGATTGATGCTTTGATTACTTCTGAAGAATCAAAACTTTTAATTATTATCATTCATCATTTCATCATCATATTAATGACTTCCTTATCTTTATTTCATTTTTATCCTCATTTCTTTCTTTGTAATAGTAAGAATGACTATGACCAACACTCAGGAATAGGAACAATTGTTTCATTTTTGGTGCTTGCGCAACATTTGTTTACTGTGCTTATTCGACTCCATACTACATGAATATTGTAACGCATTGGACAGTGACTACTACTAAGGAATGTTCACGTCTAAAAAAGGAATTCCTGTACTCGTGTAATTTTATCACTATAAATTTCCAAATGTATAGTCAGTCCCCTACCTATACATGCAGAGATGCAAACATTCACATAATGACGTTATGTTGTGTTTTTTAACTGACACGTGTTTTATACGACAATAACTGTCCTAAAATGCAATTTTACATTCTGAATAAAGATAAATTCCTGGGAACTGAACGATGTCAGGCTGAAATCATAGTTTATTTGATTTTATCGTCGTTCGTCTGGTCGTCTTTTTTATACAACTAACGATGTCCAGCATCCAATGATTCATCTTGTAAAATCTGGGTTTGGAGAGCTTAGCAGCCAGCACCGCCAAACTTGAGTGTCCCATTGTGCCCTGCCATTCGGCCATTCGCGTTGCTTCACCATGTGCATTGCATCTTTGCATCATTGCACGCATGTGGCATTATTCTCGAACATCACTTGTAGTTAAAAATTACTAGAACCGTTAAGACAATTTAATTTCAACGTCAAAACTCAAACGTCACTTGATCTTGTCACGTTCGTTGACTTCAGGGCTGTTTTTGTGACACAAAGGACAGAACGCAAAAGAACGTGTACAATGAACAAAAAGAATCAGCGTCAAGTCAAGCCGGTAATGTCCAGTCCACAATCAACAATCACGAAAAGTTTTAAGTGTAGTAAATATATATTCAAATTATAATGAATGTACTGTAAGTATTATTAATTTGTGATATAGGAAAAGAAGGCAGGCTCCGAAGGGTCAACTGTGAAAAGACAGCTGACTCGTGATGAGATGCAAAGCTTGTCCAGAGACGGAAGTGGAATCACAAAGTTCAGACGGCGAGCCTTAGCTCGAGAAGCTTTGAAATTAAAAATTGCTGTAGGGTCATACAATTTAATACTATGTCCTTGTGTTAAGAGTAATTAAATATTTAAATTTTAATTGAATTAATTTTTTATTTTTGTAGGAAAAGAAAAAAATGAGGCAGAAACGAAAGAAAGAAGAGGAAAGGCTTGGTGACAAGGCTCCTCCGAAAAAAGTCCCGCATACAATCGAAAGTCTCCGAGTTCATGATGAGACATTCGTTGACGCGAAGGACATTGAAACTGATGCGTCTTTTCAAGTAGATGAATTTGAAAATTACTTTCAACGATCGTACGAACCCAAAGTTTTGATTACTTCGTCTGCTAATCCTCATTTGGTAATGAATCTTTCAATCTTTCATTGTTTTTCATATTCCAAGCTTTTCAAATTTAAATTGTGGTCTTGTTTTAATAGAAAACTCGTCTTTTCATGCGGGAAATGTCAAGGCTGGTCCCAAACTCAGAAGTTCTTCATCGGCGTCAAGCGAAGGTGAAACATATTATAGAACAAGCCAAGCTTCATGACTACACGGACATCATCATTGTCAACGAGGATGCAAAGATACCAAGTACGTCATCATCATTAAAATGTGGGTTAGAGTGCAAGAGAGCGGACCCCTGATGAAAAATTGTTTTCGTTGTTTGCTGAGCTCGCTTCGCTCGAATGTTTGGGGTGCAGCCCCCAAAACCGCCCTGCCGTCGGCTGACCTGTCGTGATCTGACCTGACCTAACGTAACCTAACCTAACCTAACCAAGTTTCATCAGGGGTCCGCTTTGTTCCACCCTAACCAAAATGTGATTTGATTCGTGTCAATAATGTCATGTCCACCATGCTTTTACGACTAGTTATTGTATTTCGATTTCTTTTGTAGGAAGTATGCTCATTACACACCTGCCAACGGGTCCAACGGCGTTTTTTCGTCTGAGCAATGTTCAGATAACAAAAGACATTAAGGTACATATATTTAGTTTTTAATTAATGGAATACAGTAATTTGACATTGTTTGGTCGGTTTGTGACTCTGCATTTTTGTTCACTCAGCGCAAGTGGACAGAAATCACAAGCCACAGGCCTGAAGTAATAGTGAATAATTTTAACACACGTCTGGGAGTGATCATTGGGAGAATGCTCAGCTGTTTGTTCCACCACGATCCTCAGTTCAAAGGTCGACGCGTGGTCACATTCCATAATCAGAGAGACTACATTTTTATTCGCCATCATCGGTAAATGAAACATGAACCCCTGCCGTACATTATACATTATACTTGTGAAATGTCAACTAGTAGTATATTCAATTAGTTACGCAGTGTAAATAGTAAATGTGGGTCTTTTGGTACAGCTACGAATTCAAGGACGATGGGAAACGGGCTGCTTTGCGTGAACTCGGACCGAGGTTTACTCTCAAACTCCGATCGCTTCAACATGGAACTTTCGACTCCAAAACCGGGGAGTACGAGTACATCGTTACTAATAAGCGACACGAGCTGGAATCCAATCGTCGCAGATTTTATTTGTAAATTATAATTCATAAACATGTGCATTCGAAATCTAAATGTTTCATTATGTGCTCTATTAAAGGCGACTTCTTCTCACTTATTCAACTGAAATATTTAAACTGTTTAGTTTGTGTATTATTAAACGATTGTTTGTAATTAAATTAGATGGCATAAGGCCATAACAAGAGATTTTGGATGAAGTGTTAAAATTTTTTTAAGTGAATGACGTAGTAAAATTTTATTTGATCTGATTGGCATTGCATTGAAGAGAGATATGACGATTCCTGCATATGACGCATAATGACCCGATTCTTCCCGGATGCGTCCTGCTCGTTCGCCAGGGGCAAGTGGGAGTCCCCATGATCTCCAAATGGTTTTTTGTGTCGCTCGCTTCAGACATGACGTTTTTACCTGTGCTTTCTGTCTGTTTGTGTGTGCGAAGAATGTGAGTGCGATGTGCGATTTGTATTATGTGTGTGTGTGTGTGTGTGGCTCGCTGGCTATGGCTGGACATGGACACTCATATTTATCATATTATATCGTCTGTGTAGTATTGTGTGTACACATTCCAATGCCAATGACGTGATCATCACATCTAACATCACAAACTTGCACTTTTCCGTGCGTTAAATACGGATGTGTGTTTTGAAGCCTCATCATTGCGTGTGCAGAAATGATAGCATCTCAATAAATTCACTTGTAATTATTATTAACGACTAATATTTAATCCTTGTAATTATTATTAAATCTGTTAGCAGAGGCCACGAGTGGTGTGGAGTGATAATGCAAAACATACGATCGCGTCGTTAAATGTCTTAATGGGTCAATCATGGATAAAAAGCAGAGATAGCGAATAATTCCATGGAGTAACGGAGAAGGAAAGAAAACGTGTATGCACTTTTTCGCAACCTCATATTTCGAAATTGGAATTGGAATGTTTGTCGTTGTCACTTACTTTCATTAGTTATTGAGCATTACTTGCTATTGATACAGACAGTAATAGCCAGACAATACAAGACACACGACACGAACACGAGTGCAGTGTAGACGTGTAGATTACTAGGATTGTGACTACGAGACTACGACTATCATCCAGAGGAATTCTCGTCATGTGTCAACTTGATGCTTCGCAAATGATTTTTTGAATGCAGTTTTTCGTCTACGTTGTACATTATGCATCATTTTTTTAATATGCGATATGCAATGCAAGTTGGCATTAGCATTTTTGTTCAGAATGCACTTTGTTGAGTCGTCTTGCACATGCACATGCCTGCATATTACGTCTCAAAACTTTGCTTGCGGATTCATTATTTGTAGTGTCACGAATTTTGGCACACTTGTAGCTTCATCCGGTAGGACGAGAACGACGACGACCGTCGTTTCATACATTTTTTCGTCCAATTCCAATCTGCTTAATTCATTTTTAATTGCAATTACCTCTTTGAAAAAATGCAAAAGACCACACAAGTAATCGACGTCAACGAGGATTGCTATCTATTTTTGCTATCTAATCAATAATACGGCGCGACGTTTCCCACTATTTTTGTATATAAAGGTTTTTTTACCATTTTCAAGGATGGACAGACATTGGGGTTTTTAGGAGTAACTGGAAAGAGCGAGTGGAAATAGCTGGACAATCCAGGGGAAAATAATTTTGACGGCACATACAAAACATTGACTCTTTGGCCATTCTTTCTAATTCAAATTATCCAACAAAACGGGATTTCCATTTTGTGTTTCCTTTGCAAAAGGGATTTTTGCCTTGTATTCCCAATTCCCATCATCGCATTTTGTTTTTTGCCCACCAGGTTTTGGTTCGTCTTAGCTTGAGCTTGAGCAGAGCATGACTTGTCTTTGGCTTCCAGTGGTCTTCCAGAAGTCCAGCAGACTTCACTTGAGTTTTCAATTGTCTAATAGTATGTGTCGCTCATTGCAACAATGCGTGCTTTTGCTTCTGAATACAAGGATGCGATGCACTGTAATTGTAATGCAAATGTATAAAGAAACAAATGAAATAAGGATGGATGATGCACGATGACTCGACTCAACTTTACGCTTCGCTTCGTGTTCTCCTGCGGTATTACCTACTTTTTTGTACTGGATCGCAAAATCCTTTTTTGCACCGCTACTCCTATATATGCAACATACGCAGGCAGCACTAGTCTACACAAAAGGAACGGGATGTACGACCAAATCCAGAGCAAATCAAATGTGGACAATTTTTTTTGTTGCCTTTGTCTTCACCATTTTCTTCAGTCATCTTCAATAGTAAAAATCTCCAGTATTGTTGAGCATCCTTGCTTCCCACTTGTTTCATGATTTCATCATTACGTCACCATTCATCAACATAGAGGATGGATCTCTTCATGGCGATTTATTCCTACAGAAACTGCATGAAAAATGAGAGTCTCAGCATGAAATGATCAAATTGATAAAACGGCACATAACATGTGACATTAAATAGTCCTTATTTTCATTTCTCGTGACGTGTTGATCGTTTCCGACTAAATCCGCCGGGATTCCGTTTTATCCCGCATTGAAAGGATTTTGTACATTCAAGTGATTTAATACAAGTTTGCACAGTTTTTTATTAGCATGTTCCGTGTGCTTCAGGAGGGTGGAAGTGAAAAATTGACATTGAGATTGAGAAGAGACGTATGGACGTACTGGACATGGTTTGAAGTTCGGACGCGATAGTGAGCGAAGATTGAAGTATCGTGCAAAGTAAAGACGAATGTGTCTAAAAATGTTGATTGGAATCAGGAGCATCTCGTGACGAGAATATTACGCCAGAGAATAGGAATCCGACTCCGAAATTGGTGCATGGTATCACCGTCGTCGTCAAGTGCGGGAGAGGACATGGGATGATGGAAAATGACATGGAATGAATGTCCCGTCGCCAATGCGAATGTCGTCGTCGTCGTCGTCGGATCGGAGAGTGGCAGTGGCAAAGTGCCGCGGGTGGTCGATAGGAAGACACAACTTGCAATTGCTCAGTGGCGCCTTCACTGCCCACCACTTTGCATACTTTCGCCTTCTCTCGTACTTAAAATTGGCGCATGTGGTAATAATCTTTAAGATTCAATAACTCTCAATCTCAATCATTTCTCTTGGTCTTTGTGTTCTGCGTCTTCACACAAATTCCCGAATTTTCCATTCCTGCCCTTGTCATGGCCTTCCCTGATTCCAATCGTTCCGATGGCGGGATGCACTTATAGTGGACAACGCGGAATGACTCGCAGGGTCACAATCGACAATGGAGACACGATAACGACACGGAATGACAAAGTGTTGGAATGAGTGGGCGTGGGGACATGGGAAACATTGTTAATTGGTAGGAATGGAGACAGAAGAGGGAGTCAGAAAATAGCTCAGCCCTGACTATTTAAAACCAAGTTGTGCTATCAATAGTTGGATGAGTGCACCATGCAAATTCCTCGTGGCAGCCCAGCCATTCATTTCGCACGACATTAAGGTTTGTTCAAGAAGCTTTTCAAAAATGCTTAGAACAACATTTTTCAAAATGTGTAAGTGACTTTTTTTAAACCGAGTCTCCCTGTCGTCAAAAAATATGTTTTATATATTATGTAGTATCTTTATACATAATATCAGTAGCATCACTCAGTAATGAGAAATGGAATGGAGCTCTCTCAGAATCTACTCAGATCTCAGAATCTCAGATAACGATGATTTCATCTCTGCGTAGTAACTTTTCACACACTGCTACGCTTCTCTTCATCTTATGAATGACACTTTAGCTTTTCATGTACTTACATTTTTCTACTCAATGAACACCAGCCGCAGCCACCAAGTTTCTCCGCCCAATAATTTTTCAAGAATTCTTCGTCACGTGTGCACGACAAATCATCATTTTTAGATTATTTTGCACAAAATCTAATTCCGCAAACCAAATTCAGCATTTTTTAGTTTGGGCACACCACATTTTTGAACAAACAAATAGTGTATATTATTATTAATCAATTCGAACGTTCTTTCACCTGTTTCATTTGTCAGATTCATGTTCTCCTGACATTGACCTGTCTTCACAACGTTCTGTAGGCAGTCTTCTAGAGGAAAGCTTTGCCATTTTTGAAGCCATTCTTGTGTTCCTTGTTGAATATTTCCAAAATTCTTAGCAATTGTTTTCGTGAAAAGCCATGATGTGGCAGTATTTCGACTGCTAATTGGACGTGTGTGTGTGGATTACTCCTATTGCTAAAGAAAAAATTGGGACAACATGTGTGTATATATAAATATATAAGTGTGTGCTGCATGCGAGGATTATGTGCTGAATTACGAATAGAAACAGTAACAACCTCCCGTAACCTCACACTTGAATTTGCTTCTGAGAGAATTTTCAAGTTGCCCTCGATCCTTCTAAAAGGAAAGCTAACGAAGCGGGTAATGCGGTAATGCGAAAGCATAACGATGATGATTCATTTTCTAATTTAAAAGGGATCGACCAAAATGCTTTGGGATTTTTGCTAAGGCGGATCAGGCGCCTCTGATCTGCTCTCTCTTTTCGCGTCGCATCCATCTTTCAGCATTTCGTTCACATTCCTTATCCACTTTGACGAAAACTAGACAACTGTCTCCTTTTCTCTTCTCCGCTTTATAAAATCCTCTTTTTCATGAGCACACCAATTAAATTTTCAAAGTAGTACATTTTTTAATGGAAGGGCATTTTCATAAACCGACCCCAAATTAAGGGGGCTCATTGGGATTGTACTGTACTAAATGTCTGTGTGTACGCGCTTTAGTATGTGAATGCGTACGAATGTGTGTTTAGGTGTGTGTGATTTTGCGCATTTTTATTTTTACGACAGAATTTTTTGTGGGAGGAAAGTAAGAGACTGCGTAAGGTTGCAGATGAAGTTGAAAGTTGGAATGGAAACGGAGACAGACAACGGTGGAGAAGGCGAAGAAGGGAATTGAGAGCATGACTTGAGCAAGTTTCCACGGCACGTGTTACTCCTTTTTGAACGTTTGCCCTGTTTTGTTATGAGTTTTTCCTTGACATATGACAAGCATCTTCTGCTGGTGACAACGACAAGTCGACGACGACACGTCCAAGATGAACTGAACACCTCATCCTCACATCATTATACGTTTTCTATCGCCGTCGTTGTCCTTAGTTATCCGTTACCGTCCATAAACGTTAACGTTGGCATTTGTGTATGTTATGCATGTCGACAACAGCTACAACCAACAACATTTATTGGTGACCATTCGTCACTTGCGTCTGAACCAAAGCCCATTTGTCAATTTCATGATGCTACTAATTAGCATTTTTGTCTAGTGGACAGCAGACTGACTGGGAACCTCATCTTTGAATTAAATGCAGACAACATAAGCTTAAAATTAGTTAAAAATTTGCAATGATGATTTTCGTGGCTCCAAGTTTATATACGTTTGGGCTCATTGTACATAGAACTCTATTATGCTCAAACGTTTTGTGTGTGAGAGGAGAAGGTTCTGTTGCTTTTGCTGACGATGCTTATCGCAAGAGAAATATATTTTTATACATAATCTACCTCAAAATCACTAAAAATGTCGTTACTCTGTCGCGTGTCATTCGTCACTTCATCCGCGTGGAGCAGAACGCGACAAACAATGCCTTTTGTCTTTTCTCTTCTTGTGCCGTTTGTGTGATATAAGTTCAAAAAGACGAAAGAGACAAATTATTATAGCATATTTCTGTGTCCAAGCTGCTACATGCTGTCCACACGTGCGTGACATTGTATTATTCATAACACAATCTCTGTAGTGACTCCTCCGACATGACCTCAAACAACAAAGGTCATAATTTCATCTTCAAACTTTATCGTCATTATATGTACGTTAAGAGTTGTGTTGCAGTCGTGTTGTGTTGTTGTCCCTATCCTATCAAACTTGACTCTAAAACTAAAATATAATGAAAAATCACGATAAATTTTCTAAAAATGTCACAAAATGTAATTATGTACACGTTTAAGCACTACAGTTAATTAAAACTAAAACGTATTATACATAGGAGATGAAAAGTTATTTTGTAGTACACAAGGAGTCTCAAAAAGTCGTTTAGATGTTAAAGATTTCGTCTTGGCCCTTGGCCGTCTTCTTCCTTGTTCTTCATTGCATTTTGGAGATGGAGAATTGCGATAAAACCCTGCTGAAATATAATCTAACTTACGACTTGCATGACAGTTCTTTCAAAATGTGGACAAACGTGTTAGTGCTCTGTCCCGTCCTAAATCAACCCATTTTAACGAAATTCACAAAATGACGCACAGGATGAGAGATGCAAACTTCATTTTGGTTTATAGAAGGCAACTAGGCAATGTTTCCGTTGTAGAAAATTGTAGACTCCAAGTATGAGTACTTAATTGGGGTTTTCCTTGGCTTGCCCTATAGTATAGTTCAGATTTTCGTGAAAGTTTTTGCGTAGTAACATGATTTCAAGGTAATAAAGAGCAGGTGAAGTGATTTCCACCGAAAGTCCTATGACTAGGACTAGGACGCGCGAAGAACGAGTAGGTAAGTAGGTATAAGTCTGGAACGTGTGGAGTGAGGTGAGAGAGAGTCTGGAGAACCTTCTCATCATGGTCATGGCCAGGTCATGGCAATGATTTGATTATGTGCAGCTTTATTGGCTTCGACACGGTGGTGGTTTGTATGGTTGATTTCAGTAAAATGTTTTTAGTGGAAATAAAGGATGTGCAGGAGCAAGCAGGATGTGGAAACCGTTGCTTTCGTTTTCAGGAACATTTTGCAATGACATTTTACAAGTTTAATAATGAGAATATTTATGAAAACGAAGCAAGAGTAGACGTAGAAGTTGGAGAAATCGTCATTTGTCGCCAAAATCGAAATGGAGAGGAAATTGAATCCTTTTGATGATTCTATTACTATGATAATCACTAATCACGCTCTTGGAAAGCGTTGTTCGTCTGCTTCTTCTCGGAAAAGTGCAGGGAACTTTATCCCTTATTCGGAGTTGAAGGTCATAAGGAAAATGAAACTATGTTCTTCCACGTGCGCGGTTTTATAAAAGATAAAAGACCGTGAAATACCGGGTACGAAACCGGCTGAAGCGGAAAATTTTCACACGTAGGATATTAAAATCTGTAGTGTATTCAAAGTACAGACTTTGTCAAAGCTGTTTATGAAACATGGAACATAATGAGAATTCAAAGATGACGTGCTTATTGGTAAAACAATGCATGTGCAAAATCGTCTTCAAGGCAAATTGAAAGGCAAGGCAAAGAGCAAAAAGAAGAGAAGATTTGATGATGAAAGAAAAAGAAAGGAATAGGAAAGAAAGGAGCACGTACAAACTGGAAGTTGTACGGGATTTAGAAGAGTATGAGAAAACAATACAACAAAAAGGAGAGGATACTAATGAATGCTCCTTTTGCTTCTTACGCATTAATTATGAAACGCTGATAATTTTGTAAGTTGTAATTCCTCGTGTAACTTTGTCATGTTTTCCCTTTGCTCTTGGAAATGATGAGCAATGTTCTCCTATATGACGAACCTGCAGTTTCTCTCCCTTGCCTTGTCCTCCGTCATTACGCAAGGATTAAAAAGCAACATGACAACGACGACGGCGACGACTTCTTCAGCTCAATCTTCCACTACTACACACTACAACAAAACATGACCCGAAAGGATTTTCTTTTTATCGCCCGAGGTTGTTGGACCCGGACAAGTTTTCTAGTTTTCCTTTTCTACCCATCCCAAAGAGTGCGAGTAGTGCGTGGAGCTCAATGTTCATTGCTCAATCCGTCAATGCTCAAATCTCTCTCAAATGTGAGAACTCCTCATTAACATATCCGTGCATCAAGATTTCTTTCTCAACAGCAGGAGCAGAACATAGTCGTCCTCCTCATATATTTTTTTGGTTTGTCCATCGAATTCCTTATTGCAATTTGACCTGGTCAAAATATGCCATATTTTAATGAATGAAAGAATATAAAGCTGGTCGTGTTAATTGGCAGAAGCGTGTTGGATAAAAAGCAAAAGCAAAGGGCGTGATTAATTGATTTTTTTGGATTTGTGGATATTGTGACCTCGAGTGACCTCATCGTCTTTCGTCTCGTTCCTCAAATGTCGCTTTCCTAATTGCTCCCAATAAATTTTTTCCGTTTCTTTGATTAGAAGCTACTGAGCCACTTGTCTGCGAAATTAAAGACGTCCTCTTAAGTCACATCGGACTTTGCAGAATTTGACAAAGAAAAGCTGACGGCGGCAAGACTTGGCTTTGTAGTGACACTTTCCTGCGTAATGTTCATTAAAATCCATTTAAGTAATGGCAGCTGTTAAAATGGCAAATGTCTACTTTCTGCTATGCTTCTAAGGTCGAAAATCACAAATGATGTCCATTCATTCTCACCCTGCATCTGCATTGTTGTTTCAACAAAATGACATTATATGTCTTTACTCTACGTTGTGGAGATGTGGAATATTGAAGGTTATCCAGCTTAGACGATTACTTTACATTTTTGGGCTTTTGAGAGACTAATAAAACATTGATGGCGAGAGTGCCTACAGTGTGACCAGGCGACTACTGCACTGTGACCGCTCAGCTGTGCACTTTGGACTTGTCCAGTTTGGTATGAAATGTCTGGCCAACAAGGACGGACGGTCGTACAATAAATTCAATTGTACACACTTCTTAAGTGTCCACAAATCCTTCCTTAGGGCAAAGTGAGATATAATGTGTCATCTCTGGCTGTTTGCTGTGTCACTTTTGCCCAACACGGAAAACACACATGAGCATAAGCAACATGCGAAGAGCTCATTATTGTCACTTTGAACACGAAGAAAAAAATGTGACTTATTGTCACTTTGGAACATGGTCAACTGACAACTGAAAATATTTTGAGTATATTTCGATATAAAGACAACACAATCATATAGGACAGACTCACTGTGACCTGTGAGTCGTACGGTGAAAGTAAAATAATCCTGCACGACGTTGTCATTGTCACCAACAGAACTGCAGGATTTTTGAAAGACAAAAAAACCAGAATGGTCATGTGACGGTGAGACGGGAACAACAGGAGACAATAGATACTTCTGCACGCTATACCAGCTACAACTGGTCAACTTGTCCCATTAATTATAGCAGTGCGTTTTTGCCTATTCTGTTCACATGAGCGAGCAAGGAAAGCAAAAGCAGGAGCAAAAGCGTTAATGACAAAATTGACAGGGCGATTGACTTTTCTTGGGCGTGTCAACAGCGACTCTTTTCCAATGCATCTTCCTTCAATACAATGCATCCACTTCATTTTCATGCATACCAATAAATAATTCTGCCTATATTGCCCTTGTCTACAAAAAATACAAACCCCTGCCATTTCGGATCTTTGCAGTTTTTTTCCAAAAAATACTTTACAATATTGTAGTATAGCGAACAATGTATTAAATTTAATGCCTCGTGTGAAGAGTTTTCACTTCTTCCCTGTCGTCACCAACATAAATCACTGTATTTTTTGCACGGTAGCCTTGATTCGTTGAGCTGGACAGACACATATCCAATGTCGCCTTTCGGTCTTCGACGTCAAGTTGTTCCTATCAATTGGTTCTGCTACTGTCTCGTCCTCCTGTCATCATGTACCCGACCTGCGAACAAGAAATGTTGTTTGTCATCCTACAGCAAAGGTACATTACGGTACGTTCCAATTTCAATTCTCAACTCCAAATCCAATGCAATCTCCAAATTCCATTGGATATAATGTTCATTTTTGAGCCAAATTCGACAAAGGCAAGAAATATACGCGTGACCTTTCAATTTCGTTCCAGGAAGCAACTCAAAATCGAGTCGTAGACAAAATCACAAGAGCAGCTGTCTTGCATTTGAATTTTCTTTCCTTATGACCTTTGAAGTGTTAATTTTTTCAGAGTAACAATATTTCTGTTCTGCTCTGCATTCTTATTGAGGTTCGCCATCTTTGCAACATTTTTTCTCTGGGAGGTTGTGTACTACACATAGTTGGGGAGTTGAATTGTATTGAATAAGTTGCTGACGACAAGACGAGAGCAAAGATCAAACAAGGCGGATGATTGTATAATCGATGAGATAAGAAAAAATGATTTGATTGTCTCCCGGCGCCAATGGAATGCAGTGTAACCTAATTCCTCAGATTTTAATGGCTTAAGGACGCCGACGACGAAGACGTAACGAGAGAGTCACAACAACAACAACTACTAACTATGATAATATGAGTTAGATTGGGTTTTGGCTTTGGATTAGCAGAAGGCCTCATCGTTTCTTGTGGTGTTCTCATGTTCGTACTTCACACCGAGACGAGACTTTGAAACTCTCACTCGACGTCTACAAAATACTAAATTATGGTTACAACTGCAATATTATATGACATAGACTGTCCAAGTCAGTGCCTCGTGAATCTTGGAAGTTGGAACGTGCACTTGAGATGACAACTAAGAAATCGAGCTAAGGGTGTTTATACATCTTGAGAATTGGATCCCTTATGGAAAATAGATGATCATGGGTGCCCATGCCCATAATCTTCATTTATAATATATTCTCTCTCCAGTACTACAAAATGACACTGTGCTCATTGGTTTGTGAAATGTCAAAAAGCGATATTTAGTAGGTCTGCTCTATGTACAAACTGCAGGCAAATTGCTATGCAATTGAAAAGACACTTTATGAAAACTGCGATGTCTTTTGACTTGCTCATTGCCTTGTATGTTTGTGATGAGGAGGACTATCTTGTAGTACTAAATAGACATAATTTGAGGTCGTCTCCTCTCATAATTCGTCGTAATGAGACTCTTGAACAGGCAGACACGGGTGACAGGTCGTCATGTAAGGTGCTGAGTAATTGTCCATAATGACTCGCTCATTATTACGACTCTTCCCACAACCACAACATAGGGTTCCCAGCTAACCCTCCGCACCAACCAGCAAAATTCATGTTGTGTGTGCACCAAAAAACACCAGTTCAGGTTCTTCGGTTCGGGTTCACTTCATTTGATGCAATGGTAATGCAACGAGTGTAGAGCGAGAGAGAGATTTTGGAGGCGAGTCGGCAAAGTCTGAACATACAAAGGGGACATAAATTCATTTTTCGTGTGTTCTGTGCGGTGTGGTACGGTGTTGCGTGTGCTTTCTTCGTTTTTTATCATCATCCTTTATGCACATGTGCGTGTCCTCCCACGAGAACAACGAAACGGACACACATTTACACACCGCAAAAGGTTGACACGGTTGACACTTGACACAAACCGTCGTCGTCGCCACTTCGCGTCGGAAGTGCTTCCACGTGAAAAGGCAATTATTATTGTAGTTACTTTACTTTCCTTCCAACCGAACCCCTTTCCCGAAATGTTTTATCTCTCTCTCATCTCTAGTATATAATGTAATGTTAATGTAACACGTAATTAATACCCGGGTTTCGGGTCCACTGGAGGTTTTCCATGCTCCCTCTTCAAATATACTTTTTTCTTATCGAAATGCAAAGGTATTTTGTCACACGGGAACGTGTCTTAATGGAATTTCATTGTGAACCATTTTGATTATATACAGGACTACTTAGTAGGACCACGGAGTGCCAAGGAGCCAGCTTCAGTTTCCGCACGGAAGTGGCACGACATTGCACTTTATTTACTACATTTGGGTCCACAAAGTCGGGTAGTTTCACCCACGCGTACGTTGCTTCGCTTTCAACATTCGTTCTTGTTAAAAAAAACTCCCATTCACAAAATCCGCAAAAGTTGCTAATTCCAACATAGAAGTGTGCGAATCACATGCCAAATCCTTTAAAGAATGCTTTGGAATAATAAACACACACGTCTACACGTTAACTTCACACTTTTTTTGCAGCGTTAGCACTGCGTTGGCCGACCGCCTTCTTTTCTCAGCTCAGGCACAAAAACGTTCCCGCGTTACGTTCATTTATGCATGCATTTAGGTACATTACTCCATTCTCACTGCACTGGTGCATTTCCAAACAAGGTGTGTATTTTAGTTTGTCAAATTCCATTGGCGTGAATCATTTCCTTGGAAAACAAACTGCAGCCTTAATACTGTAAATAGTTTCAAGTTCCTTTTTTCAAAAATGCGCATCAATTTTGTTTGTTTGCTAACAGGACAAAAATTTATGGGAGCAAATCCGGTATCCTTGCGTTTACAAATTGAACGACTTGTGTACACGGAGCGGAGGACGAAACAAGAGATCTAATCTGAGCTAATGAAATCCAAAGGAAGGGCTTTTGTTTAGAATGGCATAAGCGAAATCAAATGGACAGAGACATAGTGTGACATCATCAGTGATGCTGTCATGACTTGAGATTTGGTGATGACGGCTAGGCTAACACGATATATCTGTACCTGGGAATGAACGAGGAACATCATCACATGTCACATAATATCTTCATTAAATGCCAACAGTAGCGAATGAGTGTGACTTTCCGATCAAGGTGCGACAGGACTCGAATTTGTCAATTGCATTACATTTTTTACATGGTTTCATACGAGTTATTATTTATTGCATGAGGATGATCTATTTTGTTTAGTAATACCGTGGACGTGGTTCCTCGTCGTATAGTTGTCGACTTCACCTGAGCTGAACTTATGACGTTGTGACTAACTTTTGTAACACTTGAGCATTTGGAAGAAAGATACATCTAGAAGAATTGGAGGTTTGTGTTTTTGTGTAGATGCTCCTGATCCTGGTCGGAGTCTCGCAAGTCGTAAATCGGGGGAGACTCAAAGACTCGTGTGTCTGTGTAAGCGTTTTGATGGTCATGCGGACTTTTCCAAGTGTGACGCCAGCACCCAAACGAGCATGCCAGCATGATACAACGATGAAACGTGTACTAGAAAAATCCCCACTTGGTCAAATACAAATTTAGATTCGGTACTCTCCTCACTCAGAAAAAAACGTGTGTACGTAAATGTGAATCTCTGGACGTAACAACCTGATACAGTGTCTATATGTCTATAGCTATATAGTATAACAAGTACGTGTGGATGCGTGTGTGTGTGTGTTGTATATAGATTAGCTCGAGTATTTGTTTTCCTTTAGCACCGAAATCATCTAAATAGAAAAACACATAGCTTACACATCCCAGTCCGCAGACAAGTTGACGCCAAAGCCAACACAGACACAAAAGCCGCACTGCAATAATGTAGGCATGTATTCAGCCTGTAAAATACCCGGATAGGAAAATTATACTCCAGGATCATATCGGGTTCATCCGGTAGACCATAACCATAATCTTGTTATAAATATTTTATTTATATGAAAAATTGAATGGAACGATAGGAGTCATAGGAGACAACTCGATGACGAGAGATTGTGAAGAGACACAATACTGAAGTGTAAAGTCGTTAAGTTTTGGTTTGGTTTGGAGAGTTTGGACCTTTTCTGGATGGGGAAATGTGAGAAGTTGCCGGGAAATTGATACGAACACACACAAAGCAAAACGTTAAGGTGAGATGATCTGTGCTGATGAGGCCAAGGCCAAGGCCGAAGGAAGGAAGGGCTCATAGAAGGAAGGAAGAAGGGCACACATGACAAAAAAGGGTCATTGCATTGCCTTGCATAGCCGAGGGCCTCAGGCCTCAATACAATGGATGCCGATAAAGGACGCCGGAGAATAGAGAAAGATAACAGGGGTATGATAACAACATGTTGTCTTCGAATAAAGCCGAGTGATAAATCTACAGATAAATCGCGTGATAAGACCTTTTTCACCTGTTGCACTACGGCATTATTTGCATTGCGCTAAAATGCACTTTCTTACTCTCATCTCAGTCTTGTCCCATCTCAGCATCACACAAAAAAAGTCTCATTCCAAAGAAGATCAACTTCTTGTCTGCTTCTTCACTTCATCTACCCTGTTTCCCTTTAATGTTTTTCTATGATATGCTAATGTCTTTTTTGTCGTCATTCTCTTTGCTTTTTCTCATTCCTTCTCCATTTCTTTCTTTATTTTTTTCCATTCTTCTCCTCGTTGTCTTTGTCATCTCTCGTCTTTCATCCTCAGAATTCTTGGTT
Organism: Harlomillsia oculata; assembly: GCA_019776145.1. Taxonomy (NCBI): domain Eukaryota; kingdom Metazoa; phylum Arthropoda; class Collembola; order Entomobryomorpha; family Oncopoduridae; genus Harlomillsia; species Harlomillsia oculata. The sequence continues at coordinate 47,115 of JABASF010000076.1, read as the reverse complement.
TTTTAACGAAATGTAGTAGAAATTGAATAATGACTTGTTTTGTGTTTCACTCAGCAAGGTTTTGACCTTTTTGTTGATCTTTCTCATATTTTTCACAAAATTCTGTGAACAGATATTAAATGACCAATTGGAGAAATTATTGGAGACATTCTCCGAATTTTGCTTACAGCTGTGTTCAGTGGAAAAGGTTATATGAAATTCGCTAATTGATGCTTTGACATGGTTTCGAGTTCCCAAGGGTCATATTTCCTTCACAAATACCATCGTGTCACGCAAAATAGGAAACTAACTGTTTAGCTCACATTGGTCCGTCGTTCTCGGAATCATTATCTGCCCTTTTCCCCGGGTGAATTTTCTCTTCAGTCATGTACTCAACGACGTGTGTATGTTTGTTACTCAGTATACCTGAACTGAATTGATAAAATCACTCACAAATATACATGAAATGACAGTCTTAGGTCAGATTTTTTGTAATCGGCATTTTGTAGAAAAAACCAATTGCGTAATAATCTTGAACGTGTAAATTCGTAAATTGTCCCATCTGTTAGGAAATGATGATTTCAAGTAAACAACGACAAAAAAGAGAAAACAAATACTGACTGGTTTTGTTGCGGTGGGGGTTATGACTTATGACTTATGACAGTTGTAAAACATGAATTCTGTACGGAATTCTGACGAGACGTCTAATAAAAAAAAAATTTCTCAAGTTGTTGTACCTGCAAAAACTGTTTTTTTTTGAGTGGCAATGATTTTATGACTAAACAACCAGCAATTTAATTCCTTATTGCACGATCTTAAGAAAAGGTTCAATTTTCATTTCATTACTTATTTAACAAATAGCTGATCAAATTGTTTGTGCCATAGTCTGCAAAAAATAATTGTATGTTTTGTGAAATTCTCAGACACAATTTTGCGGAAATAGTGTCTACTAGATTTCTTTCCCACCATTAGGTTTTCTTAGAAATTTAATCGTAATGAAAACAAAGAGGGATTTAAGGGGTTGAATTTCTCCGGAAGCTCCGAAATCCCCATTGCACACCGGAGGAAACAGATCCGTCAATCCGTCGGTGTAATTGCATTATTTTGCCGGTTTTGCACTACAACCGTCTTCAGTTCCAGGGGATATAAGGTGAAAGAGCAAAAAACACTTCCTGGAAATTGTTTATTGTCTGGGTAGCTTCGAAACCGCAGCCAGAAAGTAATTTGACCTTCGAAGGTAAAGTGCGAGTTGCAAGTTCTTGCAACGAGTGCCAGAAGCATATCGCGAAATCGCGATCGCCTCATTTGGATGCTTTCTCAAAGTTCCCATTTCCCAAAATCAGAAAATAGATATAACGGGATATCGTGTGTGACAAATTGACTGAGAAAAACCCGATTTCATCTAGAGGATGGGAGCAGTGTAATCCAATTAAGACGGGATTATGTATAGGATGCTCAGGCTTATGTTTTCTTGGAAAACTGTAGGATATCAAGGTGTTCCGTCCATATGCTTTGTTCCATGAGAAACAAGAGAACTGTTCAACAAAACGTTGTTCCGGCGCTTTAATTTTGCATTAGCTGGCCTTTTGCATTGCCAAAAGATGGTAAAGGTAAAAGCTGTGAAGGAAGAGAAGTCTCGGTGGTCCAGGCCCAAACTCAGCTCAAGTAAGTGTCTTTCTCAAACCAAAAAGCAAAGCAAGGTGAACAACAACGTTCGAGCAAAGCAAAGCAAACGAAGCCAAAAGCTTGGCTTGTGCAGTGTGAACTGAAGTTAAAGCTTGAAGAAGTCTACTCAAACTACTTCAACTGAAAAGTCGCGTGATTCTCTGATACGTATGCCAGGCCATGCTATAAAGAACAGGCGATTCTGTACTTGGGTGCTCAGTGATACTGTGAACACAGTGCGAGACAGTAGTCGTCAATCGCAATCTCGTCGAGGTGCGTCAACTTATACTAAAAGCAACATCTTAAATGCATTACGAAAGCAACAAAACATCAAGGATTTAATTTTCAAACTTTCTTCCTTTGTTTTTGTAAAGTTCATTGAATAATTATAATTATCTAATTCTGCAAAGTGCTCCCATTAGTCATAAGAAGATAGAGGCCAGAACTATTATTTGAGGGTTTTTTTAATTGTGACGTTGTTAATTACTAAATTTTAATTATTGCATACAAGTGACTGTGGAGAAGTGGTGAGATTTTGAGTAATATAGTGGTATATGGGGAAAATGTCTTGTTCTGGATGTCAAGGTTGTCCGATCCGAAAAGGGAATTTGTTTCCTTTTTTTAAACAATCAGTTGGTTCTTGGAATCGAGGGAAAAAGTGAGTTACTTGAGTGTCTCAATTTTTGTGTGAACAATTGGAAAATAGGAATAATTTAAGGGACATAGAAGGGACAAGAGAGAATCAAAGTTGTAAAGAAAAAACTTCAAGAGTTGTTGAAGGCTCTGCTCTGGGATATTTTTCAACTAGGGCAACTTGAGAACAGGACGTTTGAATTGAATGGTTTGAATGGACGGGGACGGAGACGCGGTGACAGAGTGGTGAGTGCGTGTCACATTGCCCCAGTGAATGAAATCGCGGGGTGGTTGTGAACGACGGTGTGTCAAAATGAGATCGGAAATGGGCTCTTACCTGAACATTCACCTCAAATTGTGTCCTGTGTACGTGCTTCTGTTTTTGCTCGCCTTGTCCCACGGGCGACCTTCGACCCGGGTCACAGGACACTTTGGCGGCTATCGTGACCCGTGGAATGAAATGCTGGCCCGCCATTACTTCAGCAGTAGCAGCAGCTCTTCGAGTCCCATTAAGAATGGACATAATAGTCATGACATCAATAGTAACAATGAAATCTTCCCGTCTTCTTTAGTTTCTTTGTTTCCTTCTTCTTATTCTTCGTCATGGAAATCAACATCATCATCATCGACATCAACATCATCATCATCGCCATCATCATCATCAACAACATCATCGTCATCATCATCATCATCATCATCATCATCATCATCGTCGTCGTCGTCGTCGTCGTCGTCAATTTCTTCGTCAACTTCTTCTGACTCTTTGTCATCTTCATCTCGTCACGTGGAGTGGACGACGATTCCTAGAATTCCTAGTAGTATGTCTAATGATGTGCTAGCACCCGAACCGACGAGTCAAAGAATACTAGAAGGAGTCAACACTCTTGACCGGCCGGAGGTCACCGGTGAGTCCGAATTGCATGACCTCAGTGTACGGACTGAGAACGGAGACATCCCGTTAGAAGGTGACGACGCGGACGAAGAGGATCCTCAGCGCCTCTTATCCTTGTCCAAGAGGGACACTGACCAACCGGAGAAACAAGTTGTGGTCGTCGTGGACGAGGAATCTCAACAATTGGAAGAGATTGAGGACCGTCAGGAATCCGAAGATAAGAGTCAACTCAACAAGTTTCGAACGAACATTCTCAAGGAGCTTGGACTCGACAGTCACATTCCATTCGACTCTTTTAATAAGGTACTGTACTAACTCATTTATACATGATCATTTATGGGCCATGGTTTGTCTCGCTTCAGTCTCGTCTAATCTCGTATCGTATATGTATTGCCTTTATGCATGAGCATTTGCTTGAAGTTTTACTTATCTCAACTTGCCCTGCTTTTCTCTTATTATTATTATATTTGGCTGGTACGATTTCAGATTCCATATTATGATGATACATTACTAATCCTTTTTTCATGGTAGGAGCGACTTAGTATGGTCATTCTCTGTTCGCCAGAACCAGAACAGATCGTTGGAAGTGACACTCTTCCACTCACGTCTGATCTCAATTACCATCAAAATGAGTTCCGTGCACGCTGCACGCACCCTTCTGCTCCCAACTTGTAACTTCCACACACACGCACAAAAGTGCGAAGCCGCCAACATAATGTTTCCTCGCATTAAATTGTCAGCTTTCCACACATACAATTACCTCTCTTTAAAAATCAATCAGGGATTTCCCCATTGCAACATCTACTCAGCAATGCATTCTTTCTACTCACACTCGACTCTTCATGTCTCATGTCATGACTCATGACTGCCGACTATCATGACATGACTGACTAGCAAAATAAACGTTCTTGCAACGTGCAAAAATTCCAAGAAACAGTCTAGCTCTGATTTCATTATTTTTGGAGACAGTAGAGAGTAGAGTGAAATCACAGCCGAAATTTCAGTATGAATTTGTCACACTCTTTTGAGGAATTCCATGATAAAAATGTCTTCTTTAACTATACAATGAACTATAAAAAAGTTGTTTTTTTCATCGAATGCGAATGTACCGTGGACAAAGCAAATTCCTCATGTCATCTGTGATATAAGGAGGAATTATGTGAATTGACGAAGGAATGTGACGGGATGAACAGGCAGACAAGCAAGAAAAGTGCATATGGGTAGTTTAGAACGTGTAATCCGTGGATGACGACAACAACAATATAGTCAGAATGCACTAGAATGTGCATGCTGGGTCGTCGGTCGCGGTCAAACCGACGTTGCATTGTTGATGATGAAAATTGACGAAATGGTGGGATGCTGTAGATGTGTGTGATATTTAAGAATATTTGCATAGACAGAGCGAGAGAAACAAACAGGATTTGGATTGGATGAGTGGAAATGAAATGAAATCAATAAGGTGGTGACTGCCTCATTTGAATCATTCCTCATGATTATTTTTCCATTAGGGTAGGATGCTGGCCGGTTCGCTCCTTGAGACCTTTGAGACACACAGACCAAGAGCAAGTCTTAGGCAAGCAAAGGCAGGCTCCTTAGCTTCTTCTGATGTCTTCATGTCCAACAGTTTGTTGCATGTTGAACAACAACAAGATCCTTCAAACCTTTGCTTTGACTTTGCCTTCGCTTTCTTGTCTGCCAAAACTTGCAAGGGCACTAAACTTTTCCACTTTACTTCCATGTTTTTAATGCTGTACTTGTTTTACATCACACCGGTCAAGAATGGACTCGGATTCCAATACCAAATCCATTTCCATTCATTTCTTCCATCCTTTCTTCATTAGTCATAGTTCCAGAATGAGAAATGCATCATTAAATATTTTTCCAACACCAAATTTTTCACCTGTACGCTTATGCTTTGGCTTCGCGCCTCAAGGCTATTCTAATATTTGCAAAAGAAAATGCAGTTTGGCTTCTCTCTAGTCTCATCATCCCGTCTTCGTCTTCGTCTCATCCCAACTTGTTTCTCTATTCTCATCCATCAATTCATACCCATATACTTTGCATTGTTTATTGTTATTATTCTGCTGCCTATATATATTATTATTATTATTTCCTTATCTTTTTGAAAACTTTGGGAAAACCTCAAATTCGAATATTTTGCACACATAACTATCAAAGTCACTTTATTATTGGTTCGGCTTCGGCTAGAACCTGAATCGCTTAATGTGGCTCCAGGGCAAGTGTATTTACACACTTCACATGTGCGGACCTGTGCGTTTTTTGGAAGCAGGAGTCAACAGTCAACATTTTTTTGCGCACGTGACATGACGAGGCTTCTGTTTTTTAAATACAATTTTTAAAATGTGTAACGTGCATGAAACATGAGTTGGCTTTGTTAGTCGTCGTCGTTGTCCAAAATGTTCGGCACATTTTTCTGAATCAGTTTCCGTTGTGGCTGAGCGACGAACGTCTGGACGCTTTTGGAATATTAAGAGGGCATGTGAAATGCTTGTGCATTTGTAATTTTGTTGTTGGTTTTTGGTGGGATATTTGGGTTGGCGGTTGCAAAGTTGATAATGTTTGTAAAGAGAGTGATGGAAATGTGAATTAATTGATGAACAGACAAAGATCAGTCGGGACGAGTACATCCGAGCGTACACTGAGTACATGCAGAATGTTCGACGACGGAGAGCCCGGGAGCGGGTGCGAGTCAATCCTGGAGTGAAGGATAGGAGGAAACACGCAATCACCGTCATTCAAAGCTACTCGGACGAGAATTCAGGTCAGTGCATTTTTGTTTAGACGCTGGCAAATATAGTATATTTGTACTATTTGGTCAAAGCGCGAAGGATAATGAGTTACGAAGTGACGAGTCAGGATCACGACGGCCACGGTCGTCACGCCATGAAGTGACGATTGTAAAAAATAAGCTAGGGAAGACAAAGTCGACGGCAAAAACGAAACGGCTAAAAGCATCCGTAAAAGAAACAAGTTGGAATGGAATATGCGCCTGAAATGTACACCGTAGATCAGGGTTTGGACAGGTGTCTTTGTTGCTATGTCAGGTATGCAAACGAGGTCGGGCAACACCCTCTCCGATCCAATGAATTTCTTATTCTCACTGAAGAACCCTATAGAACGTCCGACGTCATTCGTCCATTCTTCATCGTCCACACTGCTCTGCTCGTCCTACAATTACGATTAGAATAATAGGTTCCTCATCTTCCACTTTGTTGATTGGTGTCAATTGTCAATTGCAAAAGGCTTCCGTGTACGCGTAACATCTCGCTTGTCAGCACGTTGTCAGAGCAGTTGCCTATATAAAGCACCGTAAAGGAACAACTGTAACGACATTGACAGACATGTCGAAAGAACTTTGCTCCCGTGTGTTCGTCCTTGTCCATAAACTGCTCGTGTCCACCGTTGCATTTTATTGCGTCTCGCCATCAACTGACTTGTCTATATGTTTATATTTCGGTGCCCTTTTTACCTTTCATTCGAAATCTTGTAATGTCAATTGTCAAGCGAACGCGATGTGAACATAATGGCAAAATCTAACACAAAAAGAACAAAATGAAATGTTATTATGGCTATTGCTGCGCTGTTCTCTGCTCTTCTTCGTGGTGCACCAGTCATTCAATCTTGTTGTCCAACTCGTCTGTCATCCGAGAGGGAAAGACATAAAACTGTTTTCATCATGACATTCTCATCGTCTTCTTTTCCGTCAGTCCGTGTTAACCATGTCCATGTCTAGATCCTGTCCTTGACATTCTGAGAAGCTTTCGTCATTGATCTGTGCTTGTGAACAATTATGAAAAACGTGTGGGCGGGTGATTTTCAACTGAAATGATGATCTGTTAAAGGGAAGGAAGTAGAAGCAGCCGAAAGAAGAATTCCAAAGTTCCAGGTAGAAAAGGGATTTCTGCAGGCGTATATGATCATTGTTAATGTTAATCGTGACATGTCACAAGATGAGAGACGAGGGATGCTGGGAGGGTAGAGGAAACGCAGTGACGGGTGGCGAGCCCAAGTTTGAACCCGACAGAGTTCTTCAGTGGAAGCTGCGACTTCCAATACGCGGGAACGAATCATGTCATATGGAGAGAGAGAGAGATAGAGAGAGAGAGCTAGGGGATGATGTTTCTGCCAAGAGACCTCAAACCTCAACCGCTTATTAACCCTGTGGATGAAAAAAACGATCATAATTTGTTTGTCTCATAAAAAATGGATGATTGGATGAGATTTGTCCAAGAAGACGCAGAGCGAAGAGGCAGAAAAGCGTCATGGGCAAAAGCACAGGCAAAATCAAGTTTTATTTGCGGGAAGCGCCCTTTCCTTCCAAATCTCCCGTAGAGATCAACTTTTGCCGGAGATGGTCACTTGAACCAATTGACCATTGCAACACATGGAAAGTAAAGTAATATATAGATATAGTGTATTGTTAAAGCCGTATTCTTCCCTTCCTGCTCCCTATAGTCCTTTCCCTACGGTCCCAAGCAATATGTACATCATCAGATTGAAGAATCTAAACAATTGAGTATAATATTGAATTGAAAAGGTAGGCTCAGTCATGGTTCCAAATCCAATGCAATAATGAGATCCCACAACAACGAAACACGTGGACTCTCATCCACAAAAAGTGCATCTTCTGCACGCACACACGCACGTAAACGATCGTTTCATTTCAACGTCACTTTATGAAGAAATGTTCTTTATTTATTGGCTCCCTCCGTTGTTCGTCACGTCGCGGAGTATTCCGCCTTGTTCATCCTTGTCAGGGTCACGGTCACGGGTACTTGTTCTTACGATCTCCTTCTCTTTTGAAATAACATCTGCCTCCTGTCTGCCTTTCACACTCTCAGATCTCTTCTCTTCTCCTAAAAAGTACCTCTTTTCAATTCCAACAAAATGAGCAGATCCCAACAATTAAAAGTACTAGTTGCAGATTGTTTCACCTAAATTGACTAAAAATGAAATCATCATCTTGCGAATAACTTCACATTAGTCATACCAAGCAAGCAAGCAATAAACAGTGTATTTTATTTTCTTGAGAAATCATCTCATGGTCATGCCATAAGTCAGCCAATCCCTAAATTATTTAAAAGTCAAGTTTTTCTAAGAAAATGGTACGCCAATTAAAAGTTGATCATTTAATTTGGAAATAATAACGTGCAATAAATTTTGATGGGAGAATGGTAGTTTTTGAGACACAAGAAATCATTGACAGGTGAGTTCAAAGAATGAATGGGCGGCGGTTGTACTTGTACTATTTCATTGCCACTTCCGAAAGTGTCCATTCCATACTATGGTCACATTTTTTGTGTTTGGGAGCGATGAAGCATGTTTGAGAAAACCGAAATAGGAAAGGGGTTACGGCAATCGGCTTGTGGGATCTTGGGATTGGGATGAGCATTAACTCACTTTATACAACCCCATAACGCGACCTGTGACTCTGACATGATTGCGACGACAACGCAACGACAACGACGAAGACGACGACAGTCAGACCTTTATTGTTGTTATGTATTGGCTCATGTCGTCTGGGCAGTGGGCGACGTGACAGCATTGTGTGATTGTTATCTTGGCCTAGTCAACCTTCCCGTTTAGTTGCCAATTGAGCGGAGACCACACGAAGAGCCGACGACGACTTTTTCTGCTCTCGTCTCCTCTCAATAATGTACAAAAGACTCAACGAATTTATCTCAGGATTAAATCATTCAAGAGTTGTTCCTTCTGTTGCAAAATTTCCAGACTTCTTCTTCTTCCGCTCGCTCATTTCTGCTGTAATGACCCTTCGTGACACTGTACAGCCCCCGCCCATAATCACCAATAACGTAAGCACTGTCAACGCATTCAATAGTGTAACTCACTTTCTCATCCGATCTATGTTTATGCTAGTAACACAACACGAGCAAACCACGCACCACATACAAAATTTTATTCGACTTTTTTGTGTACAGTGAGACATTGCTGAAGGGCTTGAGGACATGACATGCCAAGTTTTACGATGTGTTCTATGCCTGTTTCGCCGATTGTGCAAAAAAGTGCAATTTCCACAGCACATTTTTCCATGGTCCATTGCATCACTTAAACACAGTTGCTCTTGGATGATTCGCTCCTCTGGGCATTTTTGCATGGTTTGTTTTTGCATCTTGAAAGGAAATCCGTGTTGAATATTCCGGGTTTGAAGACACCGCATCGTCATGGGGCAGAAAAGTGATGAAAGGAAAGGAAGGGAAGCAAGCGGTGTTGTTGTTGTTGACTAGTAGTGGTGTCAAATAAAAATGCGATGATAGTCGATGCTGATGATGATTGTTAAGTGAACTCGTCTTCTCTGGGTAGTTTGAAGCAGAGTTTCGTCTTCACTCGGTTGGATTTGCACGTCCTATCGCCTCGTCGGGTAATAACGATGAAAAGAGGAGGAGTCAGCTAAAAGGGATTTGCATTGCATGCGGCAAAATAAACGGTTTTTAAGTGCACGTTTGTTTCCTCAACAGAGGAGATTTGCATAGCGGATATTTAGGTTTTTCTTAGAACGTAATGAAACCGTTTGGCCGGTGTGGGCCGCCACACGACCACAAAAATCGGGCGTGCTTCGTTGGTCGTCGCTTGACCTAGGCGAACAATTGCTCACAAAGTAAGATTTTTCCTAATAGCATTGACACTGTCGACACGCCTTCTTGGACCGCTGCTTCATCCTTTCGGCATTATTTCATCTCTTCGAATCCCAGAGCCACAGCTTCATCTGATTCATCTCGCTCTTATATACTCTTGCCTTTTGGAACATGCAATTGCAATTTTTGTGTAATCATATACAAGAAAACAACAAGTTGGCATTTTAGAGCAGAACCAATGAACATCACTCGAGGGAATATAATATAACAAACGAACAACTATTCAAACAACCAGGACGAGTTGAGCTAGCATCACTCCGTATAATATTTATTCTCATGCATTTATTATTATGCATGCAGCAGGAGTAGCAAAAGCAACAGCAACAGCTTTTCATCTTTGCACATCTTCATTGCATTGCATGGATTCGAATCGCATTGTTGTAAAAGTTATTACGACTTTTAAGAGCACCACAAAAATAAATATTGGATTATCAAACACATACACAGCACATTTCACAACATTTATTGAGACGACGACTATTGTTTAAAGGTCGCTCCTCAACCTTTTTAAACGGCAATTTGAAATCGGGAAAAAAATTGATTGCGCAATAATTACGGCTCAATTCGCAGTAATGATCTTCCGCTCTCCATGTAATGTGTAACAATAACAACGTAACAACGTTGAATGGTTGTTCCTACATTGTCTGTCAGCAACACCGTCTCGTCCCATCGATCGCATTTCTCTCGCCAGATTCAATCTGCATTGTTTCATATAATAATATTAATGCAGTGATCCTCTTCATTCTCATTCACTTTGTGATGTGGTTGCACCTTGTAGTACTTGTTCATCGTCGTCGTCAGTCGTTATCGTCAACGTTTAAAAAAATGTATACGTATATACATACATTATACAACTACAAGGCAAGAGCATATGGTAGAAACAAGACGAGAGGGTAACAAAGTAACAATAAATGCAATATTATGCTCTCATGAGTCTCATGGCATCGCATTCGCATCTCCAATGGCAGTACGAACGGCATTATTTGATCCGCACAACACTACTGCAGAATTTGCAAAAGAAAAACTGGAATCTCATGAAAAATTCCTGGTTTGATTATGGCACTTCTTCATTCAGGAAGGTTGGACGAACTGGCCTGACTGGCCTGCCGGTGCAAAGCAATCACTCTTCTTCGATGCAAAGATGCAATGTTTTATCTTCCGAACACAAACTGTACTATTAGGCACCAGTTAATTCAATACCCTTCGCCAGCCTACATTTTCCCATGCACCAGATCAAATAAAGATTAACCTCTCATTTCAATCTTTTATCTTACCTTCTCTCAGTCACTTTGACTTTACTCCTTCCTTCCATCAAAATCAAAGGCGTCATAAGCTATGAACCACCAAATCCCCAGAGAAAGTATAAGTCAGTGACGATGACGAAGGCGAGGATGGCATGTCATGAATGGTATGGAATAGTATTACCACTTCCAAACGATCATTTTGCAACTGCAAGTGACAATAACACCAATATGTGCACGAACGCGTCTCCCTGTTTGCATAAGGGAAACGAATAGTAAGAAATCCGATTTGCATAATGGGATAATCATTCATTTAGTAATGCACTATGCATTATGCATTCCTCAATTTCTATTACCGTTTTAGTACAGCAAGTCTCATCTTCGCTTCTAAAATAGAATGTCATGAGAGCAAAATGTGCAAGTGCAACGTGCATTGTGAATTCCTAGATTTCCTTACCGGAATTCCTAGGATTGACATGACATGACCTTGTGACAATATGAAACTGGGCCACCCAGAACAATGCGTTGAGAAATGTTATCCATATACAGTCCAAGACAAAAAATGCAGGGCATCGGTTTCACAAGACGTTTGTCTGGAATGAATCTTCTGTATGCTGTGTCTGTGATAGATTTAGTGCTCATGTTCACGTCCTAGTCGCCGTTTTGTCTCTCTAACAAAATACAATACAAACTCAGCATCTTTTCGTGTTCTGCAGTTGTACTGTGCATGGAAATGAGAAAAGGCGTAGCGTGTGAGTGAGTCATGTGCTGCCGTCATTCATTTATTTCCAGGTGATGTGTCATTCCAGCACGGGTTCTTCAGACCTCATCCATCAAATACCCTGATAACGTAACCTGCAAAATCTTTCTTGTCCAGCATCCACTTTAATTGCCACTTATAATGTCCCAAACTGCTCGTGAATGTACCAAGTCACGTTGAAATTATCTAATTCAAGTCAAAAATGCGAGTTTAATTTTTTTTAGTTCTCTGAATACCAGAAGCACCAAACATCCATTTTATAAAAGCATCTATTTTGAGCCTTCATTCATTCCGTTTGCTAATTTTAGACACTTGTGTGAGCGGAACAATTCAGCGGAAAACTAACGGAAAGTGGGCGTGAAGACATACAAATTTTTTGCATATCTCGAAGGAGTAATTAGGAAAAGGGTCAGGAGAAGTAATGACTTTGGTTGCGCTTTATGAGTGATGAGCATGACTCCCTGAAAAAATGTACACCGAATTTATAACGAATTTGTCTCCAAGTGCAAAAAACATGTTGCATGTTATGTTAATTTTTGAGCACTTGAACTCTCATCTCAACTAAGCTCGATGGAGAACTTTTTTGGAACGTTGTGTGAAATTTGTTTTGTTATCTGCTTTCTGCGTCCTAGTCTGGCAGACAGAGTGTTTCCAGCTCCTTCCTAATCATTTCAACCTGAAAATTCTCGAAATTCCTTTGATATCTCATATTTTATTGACCAAACCTCATACGATTTATTCGAAAGAGCGACCAGGATAAGTGACAAAAATGACAAATCTAACAACTTGTCACCTTGTATAACGCTGATGCAACTGTGGAATCTCAAAATCACTTTGATTGATATTGTTGTGAATGAATCGCAATTAATACTTCACAGTGTCAAGGGTTTTCCATTGATAAAAAAGGTCATTGTCAATGTGAATGTGGCATGTGTCAAAATGAGCTTTCGTTGTCAGTTGTCAATTCCATGGTTCGTGTAAAGTTTTACCCTGAACCTGAACATGAACACGGTTGGGCGTTCTGCTACATCTACATCAATCATTTGCGTGGAGTTTCTTTATAAAAATAAAGTTGGTTGGTTTAAAAAAGGAATTTGGTTTTTGAGGTGAGATAAAAATTTGACACGTGGAAAAGAGAAAGTTTGGATAGATGATGTGAAGATGGAAGGATGGATTGATGCACATTCAACGAAGGCAAAGGTCAATGCAACGGTGGCTGATTCCTCCGCTTACTGATGATGATGATGATGATGTATTCGGGAAAACTGGATCTGACTCTCCTGCCGAACCAGGCAAATTGCTGGTGTAATACTCTTACACACGATCTGTCCAATGTTTTTACATGTTGCTGCTCGCATTAGAATGAGCATCGTCATCATCGTTTAGTTTCAGTCACTCTCTCACTCAGCTGTCAGCTCAGCTCAGCACGTACATTACAAGCTTCTGCTTCTGGCACATTCGAGTTAGTGCAAAGTTCAATGCAAATAATACTAGGAAACAGTGGTTGACCAACCGTAATTAGAATACCAAACTTTGAACAAATGAACAAATGAATTTCCTAGCAAATTTTTGAAAGGTATGAAATTAAATTGAATAGAAATTAATGTTTATTTGTATGATGTTTGCATTATAGGAGGTATAAAGAAAATAGGGTCGAGACTGGTACGGCAACTGCGGTTTGACGTCAACTTGGAGAATACGACGGAAGCGTTGGACTTGCGAATTCGAAGGGCGATTCTGTATTTGCCGGAAGGATGTCGAGTGGTAGACACCGGGAAAAAGTCGAATTATTACTACTACCGAACGACACCGGCGTTGGTAGACACAAGCGGGTTGGGAAATTCGTCATTGTATGCTTTGCTGGAAGCGCACAACCTGGAGGAAGAGGCTCAGCCGGAACTGAATGAGGTGGAGGGCGAGTTGAGGACCAAGGCGGTGGACATGACCCGCAAGTTGACGTCGTGGTTGGTTCATAATGAAGCTAGTCCTTTTGTAGTGGAGACCGCATGTTCAGGAGTCCTGGTGAGACGCGGTCACCAGTCCACAGTTCTGCGTTGGCCAGGGCACAGTCAACTGAAAGTGGTGACTCATCAGATCTCGAAGAATTCTCGGAGAAGGACGAAAAGGTCTCTGGCTCACTCGTCCTTGCTTTTGAACCTTAACCGGTCCCTGGGCATGGGTGGCAGAGACTGTAACAACACACGACACGGAAAGTCGTGTTGTCGACGACCTCTCAAAGTCCGATTTGCCGACTTGGGTGTATCGGAAGTCGTCTTGGAACCGGAAGAATTCGACGCACACGTGTGTGAAGGACGTTGCAATGCAAAACGGGTGAGTTTCTCCACAGCTCACGCCATGTTCCAAAGCATTTTGCATCAAAAGAAAGGCACGAACTTTCCTCCAAGACCATGTTGCGCTCCAACCCGTCTCGAAGAACTCGATATCATTCACATGGACCCTAAGAAAGGAAAACTCCAGGTCACAGTGTTGAACAACGCCATAGTCCTGGAATGCGGTTGTTCTTGAACAATCCAACCTCATCTTTCTACATTTTACTTCATTCATCTTCTACTCACACCTTCAGCATCGACTCCAACCTGACTGTTCATCATGAACATCTATTACTGCAGCACTATACACTTGTTTCATTAATTGCATCAAATTGTACTAATTAACTTCCGCAGGAACCACAAGTACTCACTACGTACCTAATATTCATTTCATGATGAGGAACATATAGTAGCCTCTTTATTACTCTAACATCTAATTACACACAATGATTACTCATCCAGTCATTATTAATATTACATAGTGATACTACTACAATTAATTAATTAATAATTAATCCATTTCCCAAAAGTCAAAGGTTAAAGTATAAGCAAATATAATTAAAACACTCCTGATGGACGAACCTTCCCTTCCTTGTCAATAGTCAATCATCCCCAAAAGATAACCAATTTTGAATTCGTCGTCGTCACCGTCTGCGTCTCTGTGAATGCTTCAAATTTTGAAGATTGATTCAGTGATTAATTGATTTGATATTAAGTAAACTGAAGAGGTAGAAGACATGAAAGAGAGAAAAGAGAAAAGACTGTAGTGTGCTTGAATGCTACGGACTATGATACTGCACAGCTTAAGTAAGAAAGAACTTGGACCAAAGAAAGACTATACTTCATACTCTTACTTACTACATACAAACCTATTCTAATTATCAACAATTACAATGTACACGGAGGACGAGACGAGAGAACTGTTTGTTTCGAGACAGAATGGGATGGGACCATGAAATGGTATTTGAGACCGGATGGGCACAGGATGGAACATAGCAAATAGCAGAGCCGTTGTCATCATGTTGTCAACTGTTGATAGCATAATTAGGTCGGACCATGACCTTTCGCTGTGCAGACTCCTAAGACTTGTTGTTCCCTGCCTGCCTGTGCTACTAGGAGCTATGCGCTCGACCGAGACATTGGATTTTTCATCAACTTTGCATAATATTTGCATATTTTGGCAATGGAAGACGAGCAGTGCTATGTATGGACAAGAGCAGTCAGTTGGCAGGCAGTTTGACGACGAAACAACATGGACACTCTAGTCCCAAATTCCAAATGAAATGAGCAGAGTAGCGGACAAGAAGAGACAACAACCAAACAAACCCATAGGAGAACACAAAACAAACCAACTTTCTGAGTTTCTGAGCTCAGTCAACTCAACTCAACTCAACTCAACTCGCTCGACTTGACTTGCTTGACTTGCTTATCAGTCCATTACAATTTTGCAAGTGAGTGTTCAAACGTTCTTCCTCTACCTCAACACTACACAACACTTCTTTCCCATTTTTTCTTCGAATCTTTCAAGAAGGAGAGAGTGAGAGCGTACGAAGCCCAACTACGGGTACGGGTTTCATGGTTTCATCGGAGTAGTCATACACAACTACGAACAGAAGTCTATAAAACCTTCAAGATTGACGAGGATGATGATGTCCTGATGTCGATATCGCCACTGTCCATCTTGGGATAGAGACACCACAAAACAACATAGATAAGCTACCAAATTATGGAATTTAATCTTTCCAAAATGGGTGATCCTTTTTTAAGTTCAACCATGGATGTCTCAGAATGTCATCCTTGCCGTACCGTGGACCGTCATGTTGTGCCACGGATCTTGTTCGTTGTTGATCTTTGTCGTCCGTCATTCTTCTCTGTCGAAATCTCAGTTTCTCCCGATATTAGCATTCTGCTCAGGAGAAGAGGGAGTAAAACAAGAAGCATGTCACCCTGCTACAAAGTGCTGAAAGACAAGACAAACAGGACCATTCAGCTATTCAGCATCCAAACCATCCATCCTTCTCCAAATAAATGCACTTTTCACCTTTTCATCTACAAGTGTCGTCTTCAATTCTGTTGTCCCAACCTCATGGTCCATCGTCCCTTGTCTATTCGTCAACTTCTTCATTCAAAGACGAGCCAACAACAGTCAAAGCTTTTGTTCTCGTCTCTTAATTTTATCGTATTGTCCTCAAAAAAGCTAAAACTTTAAAAAATACACAAAATTAATTATTTTTACCATGTATAAAATGTTTGTGTTTTCGGTATATAAAAAATATTCTGTACAATGCTACAAACATGACTGAACCATTTTCAAAACAAGTATAGACTATCAAAACTTATGCATTTCTCGTTTTTTGGGGGTATTCTGAGACTTCTTTACAAAACATAAAACAGCTACTTTTTATTGTAATTTTTTAATGGTTGATAATTATTACACTTTTTTTAAATTTGTGGAAATAGAAACTTTTGAGTACGCCACGAAATGTGACGTACCACGACGTCGTGACACTTTCTCAAAAATGTATCCATTTCGCATTTTAATTTTTAAATTTAAATGTTTGTAATTTATGAAGCATGTAAGAACGCGTTTCGTAATTTAACATGATTTAATTACGAAGAAAGCTGTAATTTTAATTGTACATATGATTACATAGCTAATATATTCTACCTGTTTTGTAATTACCCAAATAACCATTGATCTAGTCAAAATGACTCGCAGTGCTGGACAAACACGAAAACCTGTACTTTGGATTTTCCATTGTTCGCGACACAGCCGAAGCAAAGTGACCTAGTCAGGTAAATGTCTGTGTTTGTTCACGTTGACGACGTCATGTGTCACACTACCGGTCATTTCATTGAATGCCTGTGTAATGCCACACATACACACAGACTTTTTAGTTGTCGTTCTCCGTCTGAAAACATGTAATTAAAACTTGATTCTAATGTTTAATTATTATTATATAATTTCATAGTACATCTTAATTTAAATGACATTTATTATATTGATTATGTAACATCATTATTGGTATAATATTATAATTATAAATGTTAATATTAGTTTAATTGTAAATTGTTACTACATTATGAGAATAGTCAAATTGCTGCCACTTTTTTGCTACCTTATTCACATTTTTTTGGGTGAACATCGTAACCAAAACTACCGGCATGATGACGTTTTACAGACGCTTGTAGTTCATTGTTAATGTTAAATGCCAAATATGATGATGATTACAATTATTATGTGACTAATCGTTATATAGTAATTCCTGCTTATTTTTCTTACTGTTGATTACATTGTAAAATATTAATAGGGTGAAAAGTAACGGAAAGATTTAGTTTGGGGTTTTTGTTTTAGAAAATGAGGTCGTACTCGTACCCTTTCTCTTTTTAATTGCGATGATCGATGATGTTGATGATGATGACGATGAGATTTTATTTAAATTGTGTACTCAATTATCTGTACGGAATGGATGTTTGTAATTATTGTTATCACGTTTTATGGTATTTTTAGTAAGGATATCATCATTAAAGTGAATTATGATTTAATTTGGTTCATTCTCCCCCTTTTGGGTTTGTTACATTTCTTTTGCATGCCATTGTCATTAGCTAAAGAAAGCAACGGGAGCAGTAAAAAGGTACACAGGACAAGGTTCAACAATATTTCAACGTTCAACGTGATTCAACAGTTCAACGTGATTTATTCTTATTTATTAATTATAATTGAACATACGATTCCAGGATTCCCTCTATAATAGAGGTCATGTCACTATACCGCATAATGGAAATGGAAATCAAGGAAAACTGGTAAAAGCGTCTGTGACCGAATGGGCGGGTCGCGAGTGGTCACCTTCAGTGATTCCTGATCTTGTTGGTCGTCATATTTATGTTGTTCCGTAGCGTATTGTTGAGCTGTTGGAGATTCAATTCAAAGTACAGGGTGATTCTTTTAAAACTTAAATGAATCAAACATCCCTAGACACATTATTAGATTAAATTTTGCATCATGTATATGATTGCCTAGGTTCATCTTACGCTTTGTACAATTTTCGGAGGTTCATTTTGCGTTCTGTACAAATTTCGGAGGTTCACTTTTCCGGGATCGACCGTCGTGGGATCATTTTTAGCGGGTTCCTTATTCACGGACCGTATATAAATATATATACGACTGAGACTAAGTGAGTATGACTGAGAAGTGAAAAACTTATCGAGGGGAAGATCAGAAAGACGAAAAAGTCGATGTTGGCTTGTTCCCTGTATCATCATCGAACATGACCGTCGTAATCGTCATCGTCTTCCCTGCTCCTTCTCCTAAACTGTTATTGTTGAGTAGGAATGCAGTTGTAAGTAGCCGGTAATACTTGTTCCACTTGGAACAATTCGTCCCTCATCATCGGCCGGCTCATTATTGGACTTGCACTCTTGCCGTCCGCCGTCCGCGTCCGTCTTGCCATTCCCTTTGATTTTTGCCTTTTTCTACTCTATCCACTGATCCAATACTCAGTCTCAGTCTTGCAAACACCCTGTTGTGGGGTGGAACTCAGTCAGTCTTAAGTTTTAGTCTTCGCGTTAGCTTTGTTCTTCTTCATCATCCTTTTGTCTTCGACACTCTCTTTTGCTTTGGCTCTCTCTCTCTCGTTCTCCATCCTTGTCTTGATTCACAAAATACAGGTGCAAATATACAAAGACGACCTTAGTCAATAAAATGCGAATGCGAATGACGGCACAAACCAATAAAATGCTATTCGTTCCGTCTCTCGTCTCCTTTCTTTCCGTTCCTTTCCTTTGGCTTTCCCTGCATTTATTTTGATTCTTCCTAGAATCATAATATTGACTTCATCCTTCGTCTGTCTTTGTCTTGTCCTTCTCATACCCGCTTCTTGCACTGCTTTTACGTCGCCTTGGATTAGTACCATACCACCAGGCAACAGGCACGCTCGCCCTTTTCCGTTACTGACTGAATAAATGATGCTACGAACTTTGTACAATGCTTGGTATACAGTAATGTTATGTATGTCGTTTCTAATAAGGAAGTATAGTATTCTGCTGTTTGGAATTGAACAATCCACTGCAACGTCACGTCGTCAGTCGTCGTCGTTACACTTGACCTGATCGCTTGACCCTCATTTCATTATGCACTCTTTAAAAAACATGTCCGAAGTCCGTTTAAAATTACAAAGTCCGAAAAATCTCATCACTCTCTCATGCTAATCTGAAAGGATTCGCCTGGATAGTAGGCGGAGACTGTGCAAACTTGTGATAGAAAATAAAATGAGCTGTAGTCGACTCCCCCGCCGAATTTTCTTCACATGCTTAGCCTGTTTCGTGCAGAAGACAACAACTGACAATTTCATGATCTTTTGAACCTCACCGAAGGAACATCCTTTTTGAAACTTATTTATAAGCATACATAATTACTACTCGTATAATTCTGAAAAAATAGACATGAACTCAAAAGTCTAACAAGAAAGTCAAAAGTTTGGTATTGTAACTGATAATTAATGCATATATGGTTGCGGTTTTTGCAAAAATTGCAATTCTTGTATTGCATTATAAATAGAAATAACATATATATTTATTATGGACGAAATGTACAAAAGGTCCTAAACGTATATTGTTTATTACATCCATGAGAATGCTATTATGAATCTAATTTTTGTTACAGTGACAGTGACTCATGCATAGTTGCGAAAATAAAATAGAGGCGGAAAACGTACCTACTATTAATTGCAATTTTTATTTTAATTTTACTTTGTATACGGCCGAATGATGGTACATTGGTTGCCCTTTGGAAGATGAAAGAACTCAAAACACAGCATGATCACAATGGAAAAAAATAGTGAAGCGAAAGTGGACATTTTAAAAGGCTTGATTAGACCGTTTGGATTTTTTTTGAGGAGCTGGAATGAAAGCCGATAAATTTGTCAGGTTGGGATTTTTGTAGTTGCATTGCATTGTCCAGTTTTTGACAGTGAATCCACACGGGACTTTTCGCGATGGGGATGGTTAAAGAACAGGGCCAAAAATGGTCAATGTGCAAGTCCCAATGCGGTTGCACCTTTTTGCATTCATATGCAAATCAGTTCTCCTGTACAGGTTTTTATGATGACCACGTCTTTGACGACGACGAGGACGTGGTCAACTTGACTCCGTTTGACTCTTGTAACAAAAGCTGGCCATGTCCACATTATTTCCATCACACGATTGACACGGCTGAACATTGGTCAATGTCCATAATACTGTCAATTACTGTGACTGTGTAGTACAACTTGGGTCAGTCCCATTGCATTTCCACATTTCTATGGACATTATGGCGTGTTAGGTGTTCCGGTCTCTGAGAAAGATGTTGCTGGACAAAAAATACATAGGAGCAGTGTAATAATCTCGGGAGCGCGGGGAATGAGTGAAAGGACAAAAAGGATGAAGTAGTGGTCCTACTTCTGATCTAACTTCTTCCATCTTCTTGAGATGATGATGATGAGATGATGGTGAAAAAGACAAAAAGACTTAAGATGGAAAAGATGTTTTCGAACGGGTGATCGTAGCTTCCTTAGCTTCTTTCTGCTGCTTTTATTATAATGAACTTTTATGAGGTGTCAATTTTTATTTGACCAAAAAAATTTGAAACCGGTTCTGGTCCGTCTCTTCTGTTTGAGTTGTTCTGCATTCCCATCGGCACACACACAGAGTAGGAATCACAAACACTAACACTGGATCACACACTGTACACAGAAACGCACCACCACAAACACTCACACATCATCATCCTTGATCCTCCAAGACCAAAATCTCATCTCGTATCTCCCAAATTGTCCAAAATATCCCTTATATTCCATATCACATTAATTCAATACTTCAAAAAACACCAAAATTTATTTTAAGACATCTGACCGCATTTCACTTTTAATCCGCTCAGCGCAGCGTTCCTTGCAGCATTTTTTAAAAAGGTAGATTTGATGGAGGACGAAAGCTGAGTTTTCGTGAAGACGATCCTCGATCACGATCATGCTTAAGAAAATCCAACTACAACAAAGACCACAAGGCATAACAAACAAACAGCAGGAATAAAAAGGCAAGGCAGGGAATCAAGGGATGAAATGACGAGAAGGAAAGGAATAAGCAACGAAACAAACCCAGCACAACTACACAACGTTGATGTTTTGGCATTGGATTAGAGATTACTTATTGCTTGGCCATGCATCCCATCGTGGCATCCTGATTCTCGATCATCGTCAGCTCTCTCATATTATGTTGACTGCTGTTGCTGAGACTGACTCCTCGTTCTCGTCTCATCATCATCATCCTCTTTGCATTTCAGGTGAGAGGGTGATTGAACGATCTCTGGTCAACAGGAGAGTCATTCCATCAATCCCGTCTCGTCACACTGTCAGTTGGCCTCCGTTTGGTCCACTGTCACTTCCAGATTTACGATCTCATCCTTTAGCTTTCCTATTGCTGCAAGTCGTCGTCGTTCGTATTCACTATATTAGCATGCTAATAAAATTAAATTCATCCACACACTAAAAACAAGAAAGATTAACTGGATTCGCTCTTCTATTTCCTTTTTCAATAGCAAGGATGACCTTCACAGACATTCTTATAAACCGTAACCGTCTATGTCAAAGTTCGGATTATTTTAAGACATGCTCTTATGTCAATAAAGACAATACTTTACTTTTACCCGATCACGTTGTTGAAGTGGAGTTTCAGAAGAAGGAGCTAAAGATGAGCATAATGAAACAAAACGAAGGACGCAAAGACGACGACGAACTCGAGAAAAAGAAAAGTGCGTGATTAGATACAAGAATGATTTTTTGTTTGAGGAAAGGAGGAGATTGAACGGCGTGAAATGAACCGTAAGTGATGATAATCATATTCATTAAGGATTGTGGAAAAGACTTCTTGCGGCGTGTCCAAATCCCAATAAGCTTTTGGTCAGCCGCAACATCACAAATCATGCAATTTGGACAGATGAGCGTGAGGAGAACAAGAAGACCAGCAACAACACAACAATAAGCAGTATGGAAGCCAGGCCTTTTCCAACAAACAACCAACAAGGTTGCTCTTCTATTCTGCAGTCAAGTCAAGAGGCAACGTCAACTTCCCTTCCCGTCGTCGTCCTCTCTCAGTTCATTTCACTTCATTTCAGCATTTTTTGGAACACTTTTTCATCTTTCATATTAAAATATTGATGTTTTTTTTATATTTTATTGCCCGTCAGTTGTTGTTCTATGTAGTAACAATACACGCATTACAATAGCTTATTACGTACGACAACAGGCAAGTCTCATCTTAAATTTTGGAACCTATTCCAAGCAACTTGTAGTCAAAATTCAGGAATGGTGGTCTGGTGTGGCCCTGTAATTTTGCAAAATAATATAATAATGATGAACATGAATATTACTATAATGCAGCGTCGGTTCAGTAAGTGGAAGAGCAAGGAAGAAATGACGATGACGATGAGTAGAAGTGACGAGTGGTCAATTGTCCATCGTGGTCCAATCGCCATCAAATTGACACACGGATAAGGGATTTAAGTGTGAAGCAATGTAGCACTGTCAAGAAGCACAAGTATGCAGTGTAATCGCAAACTGGCAAAATGACTTTTACTTCTTTTGAATTGAACGAACGTGCAAAAGTTATCTGGTGAGCAGAAGAAGTCGTGCCACTGCCACTGCCATTGACATGTCCAAACACTCATTCTGACCACTTTTCGACCTGTCTGCTTAGGCGGTCCACTTTCAATCGTTCATCGTCACTTTGTGTCAATGAATGAATGAGATAACATTATATCCACACAACAAAAACTACTTTCTCATGAGCTTCAATCTCTCGTAATTCCGATTCCACCTAGCAATTCTCCTAGTCCCTCATTTTAATGTATCCTATTCTTATTCCTGCTCTTGGCTGTCCGTTATTCATCACTTCATCATGTTATATATTTTTTCAACCATTTTTCCATTAATTTGTCAATTATTCGTCTGTTTTGATTCCCTCATAAACTTTTCCTTTCCGTAAGAACTTCAAAATAACAAAGTAGTTGAAGAGGAGACGACAATTAACAACCAATTATGAAAAGGTTCATCAAATTCAAAACTTATATTAAAAGGGCAATTTGTATCATTCAAGTCAAAAAAAGTCGGTTGAATTTATGAAAAACACATCCTTAAGCCACTTTGGCTGCTTCGTGAAGATGAGAGATGATCTCGAATTTCGTGGATTCTCTAGTCAATCACATTTTCTCAAGATTGGAGGTAAATGTACGACGAATTATGGAAATTATTATGGAATTCTAATTGAGACAGTCAGTTGCATGAAAAGCTTAATGAATTTCTTGTTTATATTGTTGAACTATCAAATACGAAGGCTTTTTTGAATGGGCTATGAAGAAGTGCGACGACTCTCCTCCTTATTTAAGAAAATGAGAATTGACACGAGGTGATTTGACCGAGGTCGGCAATCATGAGGTCAAATGCGTTTTGCATACTATAACCTTTCTTTAAAAAAAGTGGTCCGTACAGCACACACAGCGGGTTCATTATGAGACCGATTAATATGCAATTACATACTGCTTTCATACATAGGGGAATTTGCAAAAAGAATCTTCTCACTATCTCACTCACACAACCGTTTTGAGATAACCGGGAATGTTAATAATAAAATTAATATTGTATACATTGAGTAAAATTAAAAATTGATAAAAAACGAGACTTGTTTTGTGATGATAGTATTTTTTTGAAACATCAATTTGAAGATTAAAAAAGTATCCTGCCCAGCAAGAACGGCTGAGCCTTATCTTCTCTGATTATTTCCATCTTGAGCAAATAGTAGTAAATGTTAGCGTCTGTCTCGTGCATCGTAATCGTGCGGCAGAAACAGTAGACAAGAAAAAAGATAGGAAACAAGAAAAAGCGCAGGAAAGTGCAAGAAAAGAAGCCAAGGAACATGAGCAAAACGAAATGCACTGATTTTGCTTCTGAACAAACCATTCCGCAGAATAGAAACAAACAATAGCAATGTTTCGCCCGTTCCTGCATTTTGATAAATGTTGTTCTACAACTACATGAGAAGATTAGATTATCTTTTTTGTCTTTTGGGCTCATTCGATTTGCTCAGTTTGGCCAGCCGCATCCTAAACGTACGTTTCATATATATTACAACATTCCTGCAAATATTTGTGGAACTCGATCTCACGTCAGAAGTTTTTGTAAACATGCAAAAACGATGATTTTCTCCAGAATACACACAAAATCTGGATGTCTGGATGATTCAAAAAGAGTAGATTTTGACAGCGATTACAATAATTATTATGACCACTATTATAAACAGGACTGTGTCTTGCGCGGTGCACATTTGTACGTTTTGTTGTTTTTCGACGACGCTGACGAAACGCAATTTTCTGAGTTGTCGGCATCGGGTGTTGTTCCATCACATTTTTTTGAAGTGTCGTTTGTCCGTTGGAAAAAATACAAGGATGAGACAATGAGAGACACGTCGTCCCACTGACTTCACACACGTCTCAAATCACAGCATCCCATCCTTGACTGTCTGTCTGTCTTGAATCTTGGATTCAAATGTGCATATGTCAGTGGGGAAATGTGAGATCGCATCACAATCACAACAAATAATGACGCGTCATCATGAAACCATCTTCGCCAAACTGTCTGTTTTGTGTTTTTGCTTTGCCTGACTTTTTAGTTCAGTAGGACCATGTGAATTATAGTTGAGAAGCGTATATATTAATTGAGAACTAAATTGATTCAGACCATATAAACAATGTCGCACTTATTCGTCTCATCTTCACGATTCTAAGGAAAGAATGTCAAGCATGCAATTACTCTTATTTGCTAAGACCGGAAGCGTCTAGTGCATTCATACTTAAATATGACCCACAAAGGTTGCTTAAACTTTTATAGCAGCTGCAATTCCATCTCCTCAAAAATTAGGAGTCATAAAGTCTGGCTAAAATCTCCAAAGTATCGATTGTCAGATTGTTTCATAATTTTAGGTTTGGAAAGGAAGTGTGCAAAAAATAGTAGAAATTAACATTGAAGTGTGATACTTTGTTTTTATGTTGAGGCTGACTTGCGTTGTTGCTGCTTGCTTTTCACATTTTGCTCTTCTGCTCCTCCGTCCTTAAAGCTAAGTCAAAAAAGGTCAATTTTTGTGTTCAGAAAAAACGTGCGTAAATTAGTGAGCAACGTTTTTTTCCAGCTGGGGTTTTTAGTCAGTTTACAAAAGAGCAGAAAGCAGAAGTGAGGAAAGAAGAAAGAAGTAGCAAAGCAAAGCGAAAGGCAAAAAGACATTACACTATAAAGCAAAGGAGCGAAAATTATCAGACAACAGGTTTGGTTTTTGGTTTTTCTTGGAAAAGGATTTGTACTCCAGCTCACACATTGAACATGCTTGAATGCACTTGCACCTGAGCAGGAGAC
Source organism: Harlomillsia oculata (assembly GCA_019776145.1). Classification (NCBI taxonomy): domain Eukaryota; kingdom Metazoa; phylum Arthropoda; class Collembola; order Entomobryomorpha; family Oncopoduridae; genus Harlomillsia; species Harlomillsia oculata. The sequence continues at coordinate 21,509 of JABASF010000076.1, read as the reverse complement.
ATGGCTTTATGAAATTGTGCTGGTCAACAAAACACACACGTTAGTGTAATAAACTGCGTAACCAGTAAGCACTCAAAATCAGCATTCAGCACTCGGCACTTGGCAGTCCAAAAGGCAGCATTTTATAATACGATGAAACGAAGAAGCTTTCAAAAAACTTGTCTTTTTTTCGTTTAGCACACATTGCATTAATTTACATTTTGACGGGATTTTTCCATCGGCTCAATTGTTCCAGGTCCAGAATACTCTGAGAATGTACTGTCAGTTAGTACTTTAGTCTAGTCCTTTAGTCTAGTAAAGTGAAGCCTTTGCCTTGTGCTTTCTTCCATTTCCACTTCCACTTCTAACTTCCACAGACAAGCCTTATTCTTGGACTTTGGGCTTCGGACACGCGTAATGGCGTCCTTCATCGGAGCAGCTGCACTTTCCAACAATAGCTCGAGAATTGCTCTTGTACGTGCCAAGTCCACTCAACTTTGTCCTTATCCATCCTCAATCCTCATTTACATCCATGTCTGTGGTCCTCTGGTCTGGTCCCAGTCACAACCTAAGTAACCTAACTAGCGTTCGAACTCCAGCTCCACTGGAGTCCGCAAAACGAGCAGGTGCAACTCACTTCCAAGTGCTCCGTATCGGCTTCCATTCCCCATGATCACGTACAGGAAATTCACTCAGAAACTTCATCTTCGTCTTCTTTGAATGCTCTTAACAACTCTCAACTTGGTCTTTTTTAAAAATTCATTTAGTCTCTTCTCTAAGTTTGCGTTTTGTCATGCAACATCAAATTCTTGTAACAATGGGACCAAATCAAAACGGTTTTTTACAATCAATTAGGCTTTGTTATTCATTGTCACTCTTTTCGCTTGGGTGTGTTGGAAACCCGCTTATGACCAAGAAATGAGGGAATGCTGATCTGTAATTCACTGTTCACAACCGGTCAAATAGTTGTTAGTTGTAGTAATTTGAAGACGCCTCCGCACCTTTCCCAAGTTAGTTTCTTTCCCAATTTCTCTCAATGAGGAAGGGAATGAGAAGCCAGACGAAACATGCAACAATCACAAATACGAACGAATCGCTATTACACAATTACATTGTCACCTACACAAAAAGTCGTGTTGTTACTTTCTGCTTGCCCCAACCTCCGCAAAAGCAAGTTTAGTCTTCTCTGTCTACAGCAGTCAAAGTGAACAAGCTTTCAGTTTTTTGTATGTCGTCATTTCATACCCTCGGCATGTTGTCGTCCATATCCCGTTACTAAAACTTAGAATATTTATCTTTTTCTTCATCTTTTATTGTCAGTTGCAATCTACAATCTCTAATCTGCCTTTTGCTTTCAATTCACACTTCCCAATGTTTTCGTATTCCGGTGTAACGAAAAAGATTCCAAGTGAAATGGTTTTCTCAAATTCAACTCGTCGTGCTAATTCATGAAAAGTAAATTTCCTTACATTTGCTTTCTACATATACTATAAAAAGACATCGGAAATGATATGTAATTTTTTAAATCATGGCACATTTTATTTATGGACTTTTTATCGTTGTACGAATTACAATACTACAAAATATAAGATTCATAGCTGTGTCTATTAGTAAACCAAGGAAGTCAAAATCAAAATAAAGTTGTGTTGCATTATATGGTGTGCTGTTGTACTCTGCTGTCATTAATTGAACAACGGCGATTGCATTTTGGATACGAGATTCCCTAAAATTTTCTGCCGTCTCTCACCGAAATGTTAATAGAACTTGTGGTGAAAAAACACGCCGCGGATGGTCAGTCCGTTTAATCCTTCTGAAAACTGGCACGAGTTACTGCAATTTGACTATTATGAGCAATGCAACGCTTATGATTTTAATTATGGAGATGAGTTTCAAAGTCAATGCTTCGCAAGGACAAAGGCAACTCGACTCGGGATGTACACCTGTAAAAAGAGTGAAAGGTAATGTTCATGAACAAGAGCAACTGTCGAGGAGAAACACGTTCCTACACCAAGAAGAGAAAAGAACTGCCTCCTCTTAGTGAGTCACAGTCATCTCAAGTTGGTTTTGTGCTAATTGATCTTCTCACGCATGTGCCTGTAAAGACGCTAAATACTTAAATAACCGCCGCAGAACATCAACGAGTTGCACACTCGCAAACAACATCCACCAAAAAAGGTCAACAAAGACGCGTGCCGATGAAGATGAATCAACACAATTTACGAGTGAGTTCTAATGACCCACAAGATTTCGTAACTTACCATGAGCGAGTGACGGCGGTTACCCCAGCCTTCGTTCGCCGTGAAGTACTGCGTTGAGTGGTTCAGGCGCTTGAGTCCTCCGAATTCCTCCGAGTCCGTGTCCAAAACAATTGTGTACATTCCAGGCTCGTCAACTCCAATTCTATTGAAATTATAATGTACATATAGGATGTAATCAGTGATTGGTTCTTGAATATAGCATTAAAATGTGTAATAAACAAAATTAATGTGATTGATTACTTGTAGTCCGGGAAAGAGTTGCAGGGATGGAAATTGAAAATAAACACTAATCCGCCACGTTCAAAAACAACGACTTTGTCATCCTCGTGTTTGCAGCTCACATATCCCTGCAATGGTGCAAATGAAGTGACACGTGTCTTACAAAGCACGTGAGTGATACACAGCATGTCCCAATAATTGTCTATAAGTACATAGAACTCACAGAATCCTTATGAAGCCATCCGTATTGTTCTTCCAGGTGTAGCATGGCTGAGTCGAAACGAGCGAGAAACTTGTACTTGAGCAAGTCATCGTCCACCAGTCGAAATTGACGTCTTGCGTAATGATACGAGTCGTTGTTCCCTGCGCGTGGAAAATCAAGCCACTCAGGATGTCCAAATTCATTCCCTACAAATAAACACGAGAATTATACAAAACGAAACTAAATTGCAATTTATGCAACAAGGACAAGTACCGTTCAATTCATTAGAAATGCAAATGAAATGTGCTCACCAATGAAGTTCAGATATGCTTCCCCGCCAAGTCCGAGCGTGATGAGACGAATCATTTTGTGTAAAGCAATTCCTCGGTCAATCACGCCATTACAACCGGACACAGTTGACATGTGAGTGTACATTTCCTTGTCCATGAGCCAAAACGCGATCGTTTTATCACCCACGAGAGCCTGATCGTGGCTTTCTGCGTATGCAATGCATTTCTCTTGCCAACGACGGTTCGTCAATGTATGTATGATGTTTCCAATGTTCCAGTCTTCATCCTGTAATGTCCATATAGTTGTCACTCTTACTTTATACAACTTATTGCAGAGCGCGTGTAATTTTTACACCTATACCTTGCACTTTTTGAGTAGCTCGATCCATTTATCCGGAATGGCCATCGCAAGACGGTAGTCGAATCCACCTCCGCCTTCCTTTATCGGACGACAAAGTCCAGGCATTCCAGACACGTCCTGTAACAGCAATAAATGCGCTCCTTGAAATTCAATTTCTCAAGGACTGCTTTCACACCAATTAAAGATAGTGGAATACCTCTGCGACAGTAATGGCTTGAGGATACAGCGTATGCAACATGTCATTAGCGAGCATCAAGTATGTTAGAGCATCGGTGTCCGTGTTCATCCCAAAGTACTCGTTGTAGTCTCCGGAAAACCCGTGGCCCATTCCATGTGTATGATACAACATGGAGGTCACTCCATCGAATCGAAACCCGTCAAAATTGTAAATTTCCATCCACCATCTCAAATTTGACAGGAGGAATCGAAGCACTTCATGTCTGTCAGATTACCATACTATTTACTATTATATAATTTGCGAACCAAAATTCAAAAATGATTATTTGATCGGAACTGACTGATTATAATTGAATAGACGGGAATCCCAGAGACAATGCTCTCCTTTCGGTCCATCATGAAAGTAGCCTGAATTCGTTCCGTCCCATTGATTGAGTCCATCCAACACATTTTTGGAAGCATGAGAATGCACTACGTCCAAAAGCACATACAGACCATTTTGATGTGCTACGTCAATAAGCCTTTTCAACTGATCTGGAGTACCGTAACGGCTATACAAACCAAATTATTATTTCAATTATCGACACAAAATCCAACAAAGCCTTTGGAAACATTAAAACGAATAAATTAATTACAATTACCTTGATGCTGCGTAAAATGAAGTGACCTGATACCCAAAACTGGCATAATAGGCATGTTCCTGAACAGCCATCAGTTGAATCGCATTGTATCCTAACCAAAGGATTTCACCAATGAGAATGTCCTACCGTCATCGATAAAAAATAAACTTTGATGCAACATAAAAATCCTTCATTACCCATTTTCACAATCCTTGGGATAACGTTGTCCGTAAATTCGTCATACGACGCCACTTTGGGATCATCAGATGCAATACCGACGTGACTTTCGTAGATTCGCAAACTTTGTGGTTTTGAAGGTCTTGAATGTTTAAATTGGTATTTCTGAGGGCATAATAATATCAAACAATTAAACCAACAAAAGTGAAGAAAAACAACGTTTTTACGATTTTACCTCCGGAGGATTGTAAAAAATGTATTTGAAGAGATAACCAAATTCTTTTGGTGGCTGCACAACGTAGGACGCCCATGGAGAAATCCTGTCAAGAAGATTCCCGCTTTTGTCCTTCACGATGACCTACAAACGTAACATACAAGGTCAGGCGGTACGTCGTGGTTATTGTCATACATATTTAAGCATAAATTGTGAAGTGGCATTACCTTAATTTCACTCAAATGTGGTATTCTGGGAGTTCCGTCTGAATTCGGAGGTAGGGTCAACTCCCATTTCCCAAAATCAAGTTTTTCAAAGGTTAACTCGGTTCTGTTCCAGTTGTCTGTTTAGAACAAAATAAAGATAAAGCCCAAAGGTTCAGCGTTCATTCATGTTATTTTCATTATAAATCGGAATTCATACTGAAATCGCCGGCGAGATACAATGCTTCAGCCCCCGGAGCCCATTCTTTGCACCGAATGCTCCCGTCACCAAGAACATGAATGCCGAAATCTTGATAAGCTCGGGTAAAGTGGTCGTAACCACCTTCCTTGTCATTCATTGCTTCCACCCAGTCCATAAACACCCCATATCTATTTTAAGTGTAAATTCAAATCAGCCATAATCATGATAAAAGTAAAAATATTACAACTCACCTTTTTCGAATTTCGTACTCAAAAGGTCTAAGACCATGGTCACTCTGAAGCAAATTGTTAATTTCCGGGACCGGGACCATCATGGGATCCATACTTGACCATTTTCCACCCATCTTGCACTGTAACCTTAGTGTGTCAGCTGATCCAAATTGTCAATTAAAATACTTAGTAAAAAGCCGGCACAATGTGAGTCAAACAACAAAGTCAGTGTGATACGCAGTTCAAAGAATAAAATTCTATTTTTCTTACTATTTTAAGAAGGAGGCGATGATGTGTCGTCCAAGATCACACGAAGATCTGTCACATACATTACACAAGAAAGACGAGAGAAGTTGACCTTCGGCCTCATCCAAGAGGCCAGGCAAGCAACACAGGACAAGATGACGATCATCTGATCATTTGATGATCATCTTCTCATTCCATGCACATGTACATACAAAGTACAATGTACAATGCTCTACACGGACTACACGACTACGCCACAAGAAAAACAATTTTCCTTTTTTCCTCCAGGTTCCTTTTCCTGGAATGGGCATTGCATTGCACCCTGTCCATAAACTTGGAAGGTATACGGAATCAAGAAATAAAAAAGCCGATATGCGGCGCATGAGTGGACAATCTTAATCAAAATCCTTATTTTCCCCACCATTTTAAATCTTAACCTTAGTTATAAATACAGAGCTAATCATTAGTCTTTGTGTCAATGCTCATTTTGTAAAAATAATAACATGTAATCGTAGATTATGACGTCACTATGAAATTGACATTTTTGAGATGACATAATAAGGATGAATTTTGAAGAAGAAGGAGGATTTCTTGTACAGTTGTCTCGTTGTGTGAGAAGGTGTTGCGGCCGTGGTATTGGTATGTTGATTGCAAATACAACGGGTAGTCAGTCAGTGAACTGAGAGCAAGAAACATCAAAAAGCAGGTTTTTCCACTACATACGCATACTACACAATCAACACAACTACTTTTACACTTTTACACTAACACACAGGAAAGCACAAAGTAATACAGAAGAGACGGCAATACTGAATAATAATAATACTTTATACGATCCAACAAATTATACAATAATACAATGCAACAGAAGAATACACGACAACAGATTTTTGTACTGCTCACAGCTCACCGTTCGTCTGACATTTGTAGTAGCAGTGGCCCTTTATAATATATTTTATTTGAGGTGACGTTGACATTTGACATTTGACACTTCACTATTTATTTTCTCACAGACTACATCAAACGGGAAAATGATCTTTGTCAAATGGATTTTCGTCGTCAGTCTATCGAGTCTATCGTCGTCAATGATTATGATTTATGACAGGCGATGTAGGTCGTAGTCGTAGGTGACATTTGACATTGGCTTTGCAGTGCGAAAAGTTCCTGGTTTATTGTGTCAAATTTGTTGGAAAGTCACAATCACGTCACTTTGTTAATGCCACGGAGGGGATTATTATAGTGTGAACCACAATTTATTTTTAATTACGAGTTTTGAATGGTCCGTTGTTGTGAACAGCTGAGAATTAGAAAATAATTATTGTCTTGTGGAAGATTGACATCAATCGGGTTCGGGTATGAAAAAGTCATTTTGTAATTAAATATATATGCAATTTGCCGTCATTTGTTTTTAAATTTCGTGTTAGATTGTTTAGGAAGTATAAAATAGTTTTTTTTAGTTTATGCTGATAGTTGTTTGGTTTGATTATGTTACAAGGATTTGATGTGATAAACGTTTTGTGACAGTGACAGCAGTTGTGGTGTTTTGGAGCTGACTCAGGAGATTCGCATACACCAATCATGTTTCAGTTTATGCGAAAGTCTGAGAAGGACAAGGAGAAATCGAAAATCCCGAAACCAGACCAAAGATCTGACAAGAATAACTTTGGGAAGAAGGTGAAAGATAAATTGTCACCGGAAGATCTTCACAGGCTGGATGAAATTCGGAGGAGTTTTAAGCTTGGTAAAGGTAGAAAGGAAAAACAAAAGTTGCCGAGTGGGATCATTGCTGACTATAGTGAAAATTTCGTCAACCCTGTGTTATCGCCACAAAGTCCTGACAGTATTGAGAATTTTGCTTCCATTTCGCATTCCGACAGTAGCGAATCTTCGTTGTCATCTGCGTCCATTTCGCTCAAAGCTGAAGGGATTCCGACAGGAATTTCGATGCGGGCAGGAGGTCCAGTGAAACCTCCACGGATGCCACCCCCGACGAAAACTCCTCCGCCGGTCCCGAGTCGCAAGCCTCCGTCTCAATCATCATCGTCATCGCGACAATCACGAGAAGGAAGTATTAACGAGTTACCTCATGGGGGCTATGGGATTTCCCGGCCACCGACGTCAGCCAGCAGTTCGAGTTTCACGCCTAGTTACATCACGCCACCTCAAAGTCCGTCACACAATGTGGTTTCTTTAGCCAAGTTCTACCAGGAACCGGAGCTTGATCTCGGGGAGAAAGTCTTACCAAATGTCTGTGTCAAATCGACCATTTTGAGAACCATTAACATCAATCGACTTCCATCGGGGGATTTCGGTTTTTCCTTACGCCGAGCTTCTGTTAGCGTTCGGGTACGTATTGTATCAGTAGTTCATCAACTACAAAAGCGAGTGTCCGTCCAAACGACCGAACTCGGATGTTTCCCCGGTTACCAACTTAATAAATATGTTTATGTTAACTGCATTGACATTGTGTACTATCAAAGAATTCTGAATTCCATTTTTCATGTGATGGCAATCCGTTCAGAATTCTTTGAGTTATGAGTTTGGAGGGGATTATGGATGAGACATGAGATTGAAAGGGAATGACTGATAATGTAATTGGAAGGGATTGGAATCTGATTTGTTCCCATTTCTGAGTTCCGTCGTAACCAAGTTTCCAGTGATAAGTTTTTTGAAGCAGTTGCTAATAGTCTCAGTGGAAACCATATTCCAAGCACTAGCAGCTAATAATATTCTTTTTTTAATATAGCAGAACAGCACCCGATATAAGAAAAATCCCACGTTAGCAGCTGGTTTTATAATCCCTTGACCCTTGACCCTTTCTTCCCCATGTTAAAACATTCCCAATAACAACAGCCAGAATCGCATTTCGCAAGAATTGCTTGCATCCTGAGTTCTGCTGTTATATCGGGAGTTGACTGTAGTATATTATAGTATCAAGTATTGTACAAATCACCATTAACTTCCATGTTGTCCAGTTTAGTTACTTTTACACTATGTAATGTAGGTACTCTACAATTTTCGTTTAAATGAACGAATAATCAACAAATCCATTGGTTTTCCATCGTAGTTTATGCGGTTGCCTTTTATACCATGGAATATGTAATACTAAATATATGGTAAAAAATGGCTTTTCAGCGGGGTTCCTGTTAAAACGGGACCTCGTAAAACTGGAACACGAAAATGTTTGGAAAGCATACGGAAATGTTGAAAAATTCCACCTTAAAAGGGGAAATTCTTATAATGAGGTACTTTATAGCGAGGTTCAATGTTGGTAGTAGAATTCGATTTCTATGGTTTGATAATTACATTTCAGGGTGGGAGTCAAGAAAACATTCTTTTTGCTGAACCTGCTCAATCGTCGACGAGGCAGTTTGATGAAGTGTCTCTGCTTCCTGGGGATCGTCTCTTGAACGTCAATGGACGTCCAATGGAATTCAAAAGTCGGGACGAAGTCATTGAGGTGATTCGTTCGACAGGCAATATGCTACAGTTACAGGTGCTGTCAAATCCCTTATGGATAGAAAACATTGAAAATATTCAAGTTGACCAAGATTACGACTCGACGGACTCGGCTGGCACACCAAGAAATCGGTACTGGGTTGTCCATAAAACCGGCTTTGTTAACGCCGCCGTTGTGAGTACAATAAATGAATCCGGCAAGTGTACAGTTCGTTTGGACAATGGGAAGTGCTACGATGTTCACGAAGATGATATGGAAAACGTAAGGTGTTTTTATTCTTTAAACATTGACCATTTAACCTCTGAATCTGGACAGTAACATGACAAATTTTACGTTGACATCTTGTAGACTAACCCGGAAAACTTCGACTCAACTCCACACTTGTGGAAGCTCAACTTAATTAATGAATCGTCCATTTTGCACATTCTGCGGAACCGATTTCATTCCAGTTTACCATTTACCCTAGCGACGAACAACAACTTGTTGTATTTGACTCGAAATGCGAAGCTGGACACAGAGAATTACAAATTCCTTCGGTTGCTCCAACCGGAATCATCCACGACGCTGCATTCCAACACTTATTCCATAGCTTTCCGCGCCTACCGGGATATGATTTCGACGAGAAAAAACCAATCCATTGTCATTCATGGACAATCGGAAGTGTCCACTAAGCGGGAATGTGTGCACGAGATTCTCAAGTTCTTCTCAGAGGGTCGAGGGATTCGAGGCGACAAAACTGTTCCAGGCAACAAAACTGCCTCAGTTCCCACTGCACCTTTTCTGGAGAGAATGCAAGCTGCTCAAACTCTCGTTGAGTACATTTGTTCATCCAGCGGAGCTAAGCATGATAAAGGGACAGTTTTGTACAATCTAGAGTTTGATTTGGGTGGAAGACTTTTCGGGATGAACATGCAGGTTGAACAAACTCGCTTCGTATTTTTATGCAGTAACCGTATTAGTAATAAATGGTTGTTAAAAATTTTATTTAATACTTTTGATTGAAAATTTTTATAGATATTTACAATGGATCTGGAACGTGTTTATGAACCACCGTATTTCAGCATTATCCAAGCCCTACATGACGTTGCAACGTGTCCCACTGACCTTTTGGGACCATATCCCTGTTTGAAGCAGCTTAGGAAAGACTTGTTTCTGACTGAAGGTGACGCGGATGCCGGGATACACAAAGCGGTTCCTTTCTTCTGCTCGGATATTTCCAAATCCTCAGACACAGAAGAGAATTTGAACCGAATTCGCAAAGTATCCGAATCACTGTTGCTTCTGGGTTTAGGAGAAACCTTTTCGAAATCTGTGTGGGCAGTCTTTGGTGCAGTGTACCACATGGGACATGTGCTGGGAGCGATCGCCGCCGCCATCAATAGTGGATCGTCATCGTCCAAGGACATTGAAGGAGGAGAACGGCATTTCCAAAGTGCGTGTGCCCTTCTTGGACTCCCAGTAGACCGCGTGGAAAAGACGTTAGTACTGGATGAAAGTGAAATTTCCCGAATTCGGAATATACTTGGATTCTCGCTAGGTCTATATTTTGAGTGTGTCAACGCCGTGTTTACCACAGTCAACAAATGCAACGGCGTGGGGTTCAGAAATGTTCAGAGTTTGAGTGTCAATGTTGTACATTTCGGGTTTAGTCCAGGAACAAATGGAAAGTAAGTTATTAAAATTTATTGAGCAAAGACAGTAACAGCAAACACCACAAATGTGTCTGTTTACAAAATGTGTTTTATTTCATTTAGGTTTGGGGATTTGGCATGTAATTATATGAACGAACGAGTTGCAAGTCTCATAAAGGAGGTAAATTTCGACAGGAAGAAGAAACTATTCGTTTCTGAAGGCATTGACACTAAAAGCGCTGATTCGTCAACTTTGACACCAGTGGAGCCGAAATCTTCAACGTCAAACGGTGGAGCATTCAAAGCTCACAAAGATGAGAGTGACATCACAAATTATTATGACGTTTTACCGCTCCTGGATTCATTTCCTAGCACTGCTCCATCAAATTCACAAAAGGTCAAAGGTCGAGGCCTGTTCTTTTTATTGGATGATGCCAAAGAAGCAAGTCAATTGCTAGAGAAATTTGAAGGTGAATTCTTCGGAGAGTCTCAGTTTAAAAATTTGTACGCTGTCAACTTTCGAAATACAACTTTGTCGCTTTGTCATTCCAATGGGAACAGAATTGTTGACTACGATATGAAAAAAATTATCAAGCACACTGACATTTCCTCTGCTTCCAAATTTACAAATTTGCTTGTTCAAGAATCGCAGAAGTGAGTTTTTTTTATTTTATTGTTCAATATTCTATTGATTAAAAAAATCTGTTTCAAAATTTTAAATACCGGCTTTTAAAACAAACAGGGACAGCATAAATTGCATGTTTCTCAAATCAAGTAACTCGATCATCGGTCTTTGTTTGAGTTCATTGTCTTCTGAAATTGGTCTCCGCCGAGCTTCCAGCATTCGAAGAAATTATGCAAATGCCTGGAAAAAGAAAACAGCGTCACTAAACGTCAAAATGCAGACGGTAATTTTTAGCTTATTTAAAATTAAAGTATGCTATAATATATAAATCCTTTTAAAATGTTATAAAACATTATGTAAATTTTCAATATTAGGATTATTTGATGGAAATTCTTGAAAGGACTCAAATCCAATTTTTCCATTGCTTGAATCCATCTGAGAAACCGAATAGTCCGGATTTGGACGCGGCATATCTTCGAAAACAAGTACTGTATTAACATTTGATTTCTTCATGAAAGTTGCATTAATTGTACTCGTCCTTTTGTACGTTAGATACGGGCTGTGAATCTTTCTGACACGATACGCTTCTACAAAACTAGTTACCTTTACCATTTGGTCCAAGGAGCGTTTGTCAGAAGATTCAAATGTTTGGGGAGTCCGGACTGGACGGAAGAAAGTCTGAGCGTCCACGATCGCGTGATCGACATTTTAAACAAGCAAGACGTCGCTCAGAATACATTTCGAATCGGAAGCACTATGGTGAGTTTGTATAGTTAACGGCAATTAAATTTGCAAAGAGAAAGAGGCCATTGATGGCCCCTAGAGTGCATCGAATCGTCATGGTCCAAAACCGAGAGTCTTGGCGAATCCCGTATGTTCGACTCGATGCTGTCATTTCAAGCATGTCACGACATGTGTGAAAATATCCGTCTTGGTTCTTTGCCAAATACTACATTCGAGTATTCATAAAAATGTTTTCAGATTTTCATGAAACCCTGGTTAATAGAAGAATTGGAAGGGAAACGCGACAAATGTCTCTACTCGATCATTTCGACGTTCCAGTCAACGTGTCGTGGGTTCTTGTCGCGGCGAAGACTAGAGAAATTGAAAATTAAGGATGTGGCAATTCGATGCGTGCAAAAGAACGTGCGAAAACTCCTTGCTGTGCGAACTTGGAGTTGGTGGCGGATGTATCAGCAAATCTCTCCACTCATCAAAGTACAGAGTTCTCAAGAAAAACTCCAGTCTGCTCAGGTGAGCATTAGGAATGACATCATACTACATTTTTATTCTCATGTCTCATTCTTCATTCTAAGAAGTTGACCTTTTGTTGGCTTCGTTGGGAGACTTTCCTTTAGTTCTCTGGTCATTTCATTTACATATGTTATACCCTGTTGTATTTTTAGGATGAGCTCGCGTCCATCAAACTCAAATGGGAAAAGGTGGAGTCAGAGCGTGCACGATTAGAATCCGAGAATGAAAAACTGGAAATACGCGTAAGTCAATCGTTCAACATACTAGCATCTTGTTTGTTTTCTGGGTCACACGCCACCTGTCAAAGCCGATCCTTTTTGACTTTGCGTATGCCTTCTCATAAAATTTAAAAATTCCTCGCGGGGCATGAGGAGAATTTGTGCTTGTTAATTTGAATATATTTTAAGTGCTTGAAAAAATTTGATCACTATTGATCAACTTTTCGCAAGAATTTTTTTTGCAGAAGGTCATAAATTTGCAAGTGCGAGCAGAATCATAATAACTAAAGGCTAATACATTATAATTTTATAAGACATATGGGACAACACGTGTGCGTCCCTGTGCGAGCATCAAGATTCAGGAGGTTTTAGTAAAGAACGGAAAATATTCGATAGATGTTTTTATTTTGAGGATTCGTTTAGTGAGATTGATACGGACACCTAAAAAATAGTTATATCGTACAGTGTTTGGAAGCTGAAACCATGTTCGGATCCACAAATTTTTTGGTGTACCCGAACGAGTGAATTGAGCTGAGCCTGTAAAGCCGAAGGAATGAATGGGAATTGGCCTTTGGCCAAGTCTGAATGGTCCGCATCTGTCTCAATGCAAAAAGATGTGCAAACGCGAATCTTCTTTTTACTCTGCTTCCTCCTCCGGATTTGCGCGTTTATTTTCACTACATTCACCCATGAGCAAGCAAGCAAACACGGTTAGGTTTTCTCTTCCCGTCGTTCCCGTTCCATTCACTATAATTAGGTGGGGAACTAGGAAGTGCAAAATGTGATGCTTCTCAACCTTGTTGTCGCCAGTAATCGTAGAGTCGTCAGCTTCCAACCACTTCTTGCGTGTTCCTTTGCTCTTTTTCCCTTTTCCAATACTTTAAATCTGTTTCGCATCCTATTCCATTGCTTTTCTCCCAGATTTAAATGACGCCATTCACCCGTCCGAATCTCCGCAACCACAATGGCAATACAGTGGAATGAACAAGTTCCCACGGCTAAAATATCACCAGATTACAATTCGCAAGATTGTCAGTTAAAAAATCTCAGCATTTTGTGACCAAAATAGTTTTTAAGAATTGGTTGGAAAATTAATCCGTTTGGAAAATGCCGCTGTACAATTCAGTGTACACGAAAGATTCGGTGCTTCCGCCTCTCCCGATATCGTCGAAAATGCGGTCAACTAGTTTAGGAAGAAGTAGTTCTACCCCAAGGTCTCTTTATTTGGAACCACCCTCATTGCGTAGTTCCATGTTAATGTCTAAATCCCCAGGACCACGATTAAGAAGTCCATACACTCCACAAGACGGAGTTGTCATTCGAGCGGGTTTTTCGCTCCCTCCAGGAATTTCCAAGACTACTTTCAAAGCGCGCTTTGAACCTAGTCCAGCTCATATGGACCCTCAGACTGACTCAGCTCGCTTGTCTGCTCAAATAAAAGATTTCCTCAAGCGATCCGACCACCTTGAGCAACAGTGGCTCAAGCTTCACCCAGGAAGAAAAACCTTCTCGAGTACTCTGGACCAGATGAAAACGTCCATTGCCATCAAAGGATATCAATTGAGTCACTCCAGTAGTATTGTGACCGTGGACGACGATTTCGATTCTTCCTACCCTCTCCACCGATGTGAAACTCTGTCCAACCTTGACGAAATGTCCAACTTGTGCGACGATAACGAAAACGCTGCCCAGAACGACAAAGTGCGTCAATCCACACCATTAGGTTGTGTGGACATTCTTTCTCCTGACGACGACGAGCTTTTAAATCATCAAATCGATAATATTCAAGCGCTTCCCGCCAATAACTTGGTATTTCAACATCACTGCCTTGCGCTTACTAACGCTCTGTCGTTAATTTAGTAGTTAATTACTTATTGCAGGATATGGATTTCAAATTCTAACAAGGCGATCGGATCGTGTTATGAGTTAAATGAATGAATTATTTGTTTCAGGTAAATGAGTTGAGCGCCGAGCTGAACGAAGAGCAAGCCGCCGTTGCAGGAACAACGGAAAAACTTGAAGCAGAAATGAACGAGAAACAAAAATGTGAGGGTCAATTGGTGCATTTGAAGAATCGCTGTCAAAGTTTGGAAGCAGAAAAATATCAGTTGGAACTCGATTTGGCCTACTCTATATCTGAAGTTGGGGCTGATGGGAATACCGAAGATTACATGGAAAACACAGTTTACAAGTACGTGGTGTCAAAATCAAAGTGGCTTTTCAATTTTACTATAGTAACTTTACAAGAAACAGTGAGTTGATTATTGATTTGAAACATTTGGATAGACAACGTTGGGAACGAAGTAATCGAGAAGTGGAGATTTTGAAGCAGAAAATCAAACAGCGTGAGCAAGATTACCTGGATCAAATTATGGTGCTGAAGAAATCTCTGGAGAAAAAATGTAGTGACGCGTGGGAAGAAGCAGAAGAACAACGACAAGTTGTGTCGCAACTGAAAAGACGAATTCAAAAACAAAGTAGCGAATTGTCGGATGTGCGATGTCTCATGCAAGAAGAATCGTCCCGCTGTGCTCTGCTAGACAAAAAACAACGACGTTTCGATTCTGAGTTGATTACTCTCAATACTCAACTGGAAAAAGAACGTGGGAACAAAGAGCGCAATGGGCGAGAGCGAGACGCGGCGGTTATTCAAAGAGATTCGATTTCCAATGAATTGCAAGTGCGTAATTTATTTATTTATCAACTTAAATTGTTGTGAAATCATAGGTTTATTGAATTGTGTAATTTTGCATTCTAAAAGGGTGCGAAAATGGAATTACAAGCTAAAGATGCGAAATTGTTGAGTCTTCAAGCAGAACTAGAAGAAACAACAAGATTGGGTGGAAACAATGAGCAGATGATGACTCTTCGTAAAGCCAAAAATGATTTGCAGTCGAAAGTGAGGGATCAAGAGGAAGAATTGGATGATCTTGCAGGTCAAGTTCAGAGTTTGGAAGCAGTCAAAATCCGTCTCGAAATGCAGCTGGAGCAGATGCGCAAGGAGTTCAAACGAGAGATCCAACAACGAGAAGAGGAGCTCGAAGATATTCGTAATTCTGCTCATAAGAAGGTCAAAGGTAAAACAAGCTTTATGCCGCTTCTACATAATTTTCAGAATTGTTTACAATTACTGCAATTATTATTATGCAGAAAGAATAATACAACGTTTGGTTGATTGTTTGAAATAGCGTTAGAGTGCCAGTTGGAAAGTGAACATGACGAAAGAACAGCAATCCTCAGGTCTAAGCAGGATTTGGAACGGAAGATGTTTGACATGGAGGAATTGTCTGCTTCAAGAAGTGTTTCGCAGGAATACGTGTCCCGTTTAAAACGGGAACTTAAGCGTACAAAAGCTTTGCTCAAAGATGCCCAGACGATGATGGAACAATCCAAAAACGACGCACTTAACAAAGGAATGCTTCGACAACTTCGTCATCAACTTGAAGATGCTGAATCATCCAAAGTGAGACTGTCTCGAGCAAAGCAAAAGGTCAGTTCAGTACTTTTCAAATGCCAAGTGGTCACTGTTTCTGACTATAGTTTATGGAAAACATATTTTTAATTTCCATCTATAGGTGGAAGAAGAATTGGCAGACGCACAGCAGCAACTTGAGGATGTCTCGAAGGGCCGAACAGAAGCTGAGAATGTCAAAAGTGCACTCATCAGGGAAAAAGCACAGATGCAGATGCTGTTAGAGGAAAACGAAGAACAAGTGGCTGAGGTAATCAAATCCTGTGTGTCGCCGTAAATTCATATGTTGTTAAATTTATTTTAATTATTTTTTTTTAAACATGGTTTTTTATTGTTCAGGTAATGCGCAAATACAAAGCGAGTGTGGAACAGCTGTCAGCTGACCAGACGACGTTGACGGAACAGTCCATGCAAATCTGCGAGCTAGAATCTGCCAATTGCAGTCTGAAAGAAACCATAGCAGAACTGAACGCCAGGCTGGAATCACTGGAAGGCGATCAGGCCTCTTTGCAAATTCAGAAGCGCTTCCAGATGAAAGTCCGTGAACTGGAGACACGGCTGGAACTGGAAGTGATTACAAAGGGTCGATTAGAAGTAATAAACCATTATCGTTTCGTTACAATTTTATGTATTTGAAAGCTGGTTCTTACAAAGTCGCGTATTGCATGAATTTATTATAGGGTCAAGTAAACCGATTGAAAGAGCAGGTGGAAAAGCTTCAAGATGATATAAAGAATGTACAGTGTAAAGAGTACACTGCGCTGGACAAATTGAAAAAAGCTGAACGACAGTTACGAGATAGCAAAGAAGAAGCTCATCGGCAGGCGCAAAGGGAAGCTGAAGCTCATTCCAAACGCAGTGCTTTAGAAAAGCAGTTGGAGAATACCGAATTAGAAATTTCTACTTTAAAGGTATGTGCTCACTCTGGGTCGAAAAATCAATCTTTGTGTCAGATTCTTCAAAAAATGCATGACTTAGTTTGGGATTGAAATTTGGTCATAGAATGATCTTAAACTGGCTATGCAACGAATCGAAGATTTAACGACAGCTATGAAAGAATGTGACGTCACGGACGATGATGAAGATTCGTCAACCGAGTCTGTCGGATCGGATTTCGACATCATGGACAGTATCAGCGGGACGCCAACCAATGCTGGAGTAACTACTGCAGATGCTGCTGATCTTCCACGAAGTCGGAGCGGATGCAACGCTACTGAATCCTATGCTTAATGCGCATTTACTACCTACCTAAACCGATAGTTTTGGCACTTTCAACATAAAAAAACAATTTTGTATTACCGAACTGACTGAACAATCTGAGCATCTAAACTCGTAAACAACGCTGCTGTCTTTATTGTTATTGTTAATGGTGTTGTCGTTCCACAATATTAAATGATTCTATACGTATTATTAGTGACACTATACATTGATTGGCACATACCCTTCGAAAGGTCCTTTTAATGTCGTCATTACCACATTACCCACACGTAATCGTTCTCATCGTCCCATGTTTCTTCAACGCATAACACCTGAATTAATCTCTCAGGCAAAAAAGGCAGCTGTGTTGTTTTTGGATTCCTTTACATTAGTCCACATTAGAAACCAAAATAAGGAAATGTGAGACGAACGTGGTAATTTTTGCTGTAGTTAAAGTAATACTTAAGTTATATATTATTTAAAAAAATTCTCCAGCGGCTCAATACTAATATACGGACTATAAATAAATGACAATTACAATATGACTATGAAGTTGCGAATTGTTCATAAAAGTATAAAATGTAATTAATTGTGTTGGATGTTGTACTTGTACAGTACTAAACCAGTCATACAATGAAGAGAACACTACGAGTGACTGAATAAAAATGAATGATTGCTGTTGAAAAATTGAAAATGATATTCATGGATTTGTCACTTTATTACATGTTATGTAGTAATTGATTACTTACTACTAACGAACTTAATAATTGTAACTAAAAATGCAACAATGAACCAAAAGACCGCAAACAATGCAACATGTAATATCCAAAAAAGCGATAATGGGAAATGGGAAATGTCCGTGGTGTAACGGTTACATTCGAAATGAACAAATATCATGGAAAATCCAGTGTATAGTAGAAATTACATGTGACATCACTCAGATTTTGCTGGTGAGTTAAGATTAGCACTTCTTGAACTCTATTCTTTCCACTTTAACTTCTCCGTCGATCAGTTCATAAACGTACGTGACGACATTTGTGCTCTGGATATCCATTAGGACGAAAGAAGGAATGACATTCCTGAACCAAAAGGAAAACGGCGAAGTTAAACTATTATAGAGAAACACAATACAACACAACTTGATATGGCATTGATGTCAAAGAGGAAACTCACGTGTCTAAAGGATGATAAGCTCCAGTTGCTGATCCAGGATTAATGTAAAACTTGCTCTCATGCTCGTACGCTTCAAACTTATGAGTGTGCCCAGTAATTAAAATGTCAACGTCCAATTGTCTCTGGACCATTGCCAAAGCTTCTTTATCACCCCAAGGGACAATCTGAGCAACAGAAATTATAAACTAACCGTGGACAGTGGACGCGTGAAATATATGCGACCAAATGTGTCGAAGGTAAGATGTCAGTACAGCTCACAGCTATGGATAGAATAACGTACCTGATGACCATGACACAGACCAATCCGAAACTGCCCCACAGTGACGACTTTTTGTTCCGGATAGGCGAGATTATCATCAAAATCTCCTCGAACAATGTGAAGATCAGCAGCAACAGTTTTTAAGTAGTCAAAAGACTCTCGAGTGCATAGGTTTCCAGTACACAAAATATGTTGGATTCTTCCAGGAGCTAAGAGTTTCCGGAATTTCGAAGGTAATGTCGCCACACGATGAGGAATGTGTAAATCGCCTAGTACCAAAACCAACTAAACACAATATTTATAATAAAGCTATTCCCAATAACAGTAAAATTATGAATCTCCTTTATAAAACAAAAGCACTCACCATGATTGAGGTTCTTCAGAAAGTCAAAAACTCTTCATTCAATATTTAATCAAAAAATGAAGCTGAAACCGCCCACCACGTGAGGGAACTCAATCAAAGGATGACAATTCTATGTTCAGTGCATCCAACCTGGGAGTTCCGGTCCTTCGGTTGCTCGCTGTGAATTATGAACTACTGCCTCGGATACGACCTCAAGACCTGCACATCGAAAAGAACCAATTGGATTCCGTACCCGACTGTCACAATAGTCTAGTAATTCAAATTAAAGAACGACGGCCAATGAGTCACACTCTTTGTACAAGTTGGAAAATCGGATCATTGACAGCTGAGAGACCTGGAATAACAAATTGATTCAGGTGCCTTTTGTACTTACATTTAATCCTCGTCGCAGCGCTGGGCTATAATATTATATAATCTATAAATAAAGTATCCAAGGTATGAAAACCACTAGTTTAAACGGAATCAGATGATGAATGATGACACCAGCACCAGCACGAAGCATTACTAATTAGTACGATCAAAAGATTGAAACGTAAACGTAACGGTAAAGTGCTATGAATGAATGGAACCGAGCACTCCCGCCTACTCTACAAGTCTATACTCTATACTCAACCACCCACAACACGTGCAGAATAACCTGTATAGGAAAATTAGGAAATCTTCACGTTCACTTTGTTCACTGACGCGTCATTGAAATACGAAATGAAGATACTCTGGAATAGGATGGAAAATTTCACACTGTGAGTGAAGAGTCCGAAGAAGGTGACATTTTACTAATATACATAGAATAGAGTGGATCTGGATGACTATACTAGATGTGGACTGGGTGATGTGAATAACCTCCGAAGCAGTATATACTTGCGTGGAAATGGAAACTGGAAATGGAAACTGAAATTACTGCAATTATGCGACCTGGCTGGCATCAATGATATGTTCAGGCTTATTCATGCGTATGAACAAGTAATTAGTAATTAATTATTAAGGTAAGAAATCAAAAATCAACTAAATTAGTTTGAAGTTAATGGATAATTGTGTTCAACCTTCAGCAGCGCATAAAAAAGGACAGAAACATAGAACGATGTGCGCGGTATGCGTTATGCAAGGCTCATACAGAAAGACAAGAGAATTCGGCGAATGGGCGAATCCCATAATCCGATTAAAAAAAATGATATTTCTTTGGAATTTGGAATTGTGATTCCTTTCTTTCCTGGAAAAACTGGAAATGCTTTACTAAAACCAGAGCCGGCAAATTCATTCGAATTAAATTCGCAGTGAATGTAACTCGCGAATTACATCCACAGTGAATTTAATTCGCGAATTAAATTCACTAAATGAATTAGTACTTTAATTAGGATCTCCTGTAAATTGAGCACATGAATTAAATTCATCTAATTCACTTTTCGTTTTCATTTCATACAACGCAACGTGGTGAGAGCAGGAACAGGTTCTATAGCATTCCCGAACGCCGCTCGCGTATTTCAATATCAATTTCCTCCCAAAAATTAGAAATGTCACAAAACTACGATTTAACCGGAATCGTTAATGTTTAATCGTAAATCGTAATTAACTGGATTTCTATTAAATCACTGAACCAACTTAGCGCAAGGAAAATTACTGAACATAAATATTTGATTTCACGCATATACTTATTCATGGTTCGAAGGTTCACTCGCTCGGGTGACGGGTAGTTTGTATAATGGTGTATTCTTTGTGTGTATATTTAATTGTTTGCATACGATCTGAAAATAAATTGTTAGTTAGTTCTGTTGGAATTCAAACTGTGAGTCAGTTTCACTCCGTGTTCTATTGTACTTTGTACATAACTTGTACAGCATAATGTGTAACACACGTTTGGCCAGGCGCTCGTTTGGCGTATAAGGTTATAATTATGAGGTATAAGTATAACATAACGTATAACATTGTAAGGTATAACTTCACAGAATCGAGCAAGTATACTGTACTGCACTCTGCACTACAATACAACAGCTTCCCTCATAACTCCCAGTTCAACGGAACGCATAATGTCATTCAGACTTGTTTATTCGTCTGTTCTTCATCATTTTGGATTCGTGAGATTGATTTAATTCACCTAGCAAAAGTGAATTTGAATTAGGATTTTGAATTAGCAAAGTCTGAATTTGCCGGCTCTGTCGAAAATCTAAAAAAACGCGTCCTGCCTGACCCTTCCTCCGACTCGTCGCTGGTAGGTTTGCCGGGTTGTACTGCTACTATTATAATTTTTATAATTATGCATGCAGGTACTTGTACTTGTACTTACATAGAAATCGTTTTCCGTTTTTAGTGTTCATCAACTGTATTAAAACATGATTGCATGGCACAAGCAGCTTGAATACAAATTAACCAATCATAGCTACAACGTCACTTATTTACATCACACAAAATTTTGATTGGTCGTCATAAAACGATTACGAAGAAGATGAAGCCAAAAGCTTTGGGAAGTTACATTAAGGATTATTG
>JABASF010000075.1:0-77087 GCA_019776145.1 Harlomillsia oculata | reverse complement strand
TCTGTTCAACAACGTGCAGGGTGCTTCACTCTTTCTCTCTCAAGCATTTGAGTTGCTCTTTTTTTTTACAACCGTAGTCAAATATATACTCGAAGGAAACATCTTCAGTACCGCATTTATTTTTCACATATTTTAAATATTCAGCTTCTTTCTTTTTAAAAACCGTTTAGTTTCGACTGTTGAAAACTTCCAATGAAATAAATTAATGGTTAATTTAAATAAAGTATAAATATTAGCTTTCTTTTAACGTTAAGACACGAATCAATACTAATATAAACATTGATTTATGAAAGCATTTAACATTATGCTTGGCTTCAGCATTGAATTTTCCTGCTAGTATAAGGCACAAGCTACGAATGTGCCAAATGTGTGAGAATGTAACAGTTTCCCCCAGGAAATGCACGGGCTGGGGTAACGTGAGAGTCACCTCCCAATTCCAATTTCATTCCTGTTAGTGTCGTTACATGCCAGTTCGTGATGAACACATGCCAGCGTTCCCAAGCTTTAGTAGACTCTTGTCTAAATATTATTGCTCTAATCCGACCGTGTAATTTCCCCGGTTTCAAAAACGACAATGGACCATATGTTGTTGAAGGAATAGAGTTTGCGGATCAAAACGGGTCTCAGGGGGGTTGGAAACAATACTAACTGCATAGATCAGCACATTGACCTGCCATTGTCCTATACATTTAAACAAAGAGACACAAAACAAAACAAACAGAAATGAAGACTCAAAGGACCCTTCACACTTCAAATTGCATGACTGCAATGCGTCTTATCGTAATACGGAAGTATTAAAGAAAAGCTTGTTAAACCTTTTATTTGAAGCAATGCAATGCGACGAGATCTTCCAAAAATGCACTTCATCTGGTTTTCCACTAAAAAACGAATATAATTATGAAGTTCTGCGTATTTTCCCCCGTAATTGTCATTCGTTGGTACAATTTTAATTCAGCAGACGCAACATTTGTAATTAACAGTTAATCTCTAAAGTGAGCTGCTAATTGAAGTGATTACAGGCATAGGAATGAGACGGGTTTGACGATTCAGTGGGGAAGCGGAATGTGGGGACATGGAATTGTAGTTGTAGTCCAATAGTTTAGGTTTGGAACGAAATTGGCTGTCATGTAGTCATTTCTGTCATTGTTGAAGTGGAAATTACGCAGTGTTCATCTTGAGAGCGTCCAATGGTCATGATCATTGTCTCCCGAATTTTCGGGGTGGATAAATGGAAAGCTCAGGTTTTCGTTATGACCTCATGGTGTGAGTGAACCCAAAGACCGATGGAGAGGGAAGTGGATGAGCCAAAAAGCCCCAAAAACTTGTGAGTTCAGAGCACTTTCCGTTCCCTACGTATCTGCGTATCTGCCATCGTCTCTCTCACTTCACTCCTCACTCTGCGTGAATATTCATAAGAACCGTCGAGTATTTGCAATGCAAATGAACTACCTGCAAAGAGATTTTGGGATGCATTCCCGGGTATTTTAATGGCATAGCGAAGCGTTAACGTATTTTTTTTCATGCGACTACCCGCTTGGTTCTTTGCACAAGCTTTTGTCAGATGTATCTCTTTGCTAAGCTTTCTTTCAGGCATATTTGCATAATCTTCTCGTCCTCTCCTCCTAAAACTTGGATGGATTCACTAGGAAAAAAAGATTTTTTTTCTGCTTCATTCTTTTCATTCTAACTCTGAAAAAAAAGTATTTTCATATGACTTCAGTTGCTGAGAGAGATAAAGGGTACGATTTTTTTTCTTTTGAACAGCTTCTGTTTTTAAAAACATTGTACAGATTTTGTACTTACTTAATGCATTGCTGTTCTTGTATGTTTAATATGGTCGAGAATGCTGGGGAAAGACGAGAGTGAATGTTTCCATCTTTCTTTCATACTTCTGTGATACGCTGGGCGGGAATGGTCCCGCCTGTGTCTACGTCTTAAGATTATCTCAGAGGAATTTTTGAGAGAGAAAACATTCATCAAAAGGTAAGGGAAGGTAGGAATGGCAGCGGGGAGGCAACCGGTCGGTTGCACAGTAGCCAAGCAAGAAGTCAAAAGGCACGTCGTCTCAATCGATAATTAAAGGAAAGTTTAATCGGGTGATAGTCCATACATTGAGAAGAGTATAAATCAGACTTGGGCGAGAAATCATTTCAGTTCAACATCTCAAGGCTGAAACTGCCCAAGCTACTTGGCTACTTCATAGACTCAATCAAAAACCGACTAGGAGCAGCAGAATTGTTAATCCTTTTTGCTTTCGACATTGTTTTTCTGCCGGTTTTGTTTTTGTGTGTGTGTGCTTCTGCTAGGGCACTGCTCACTCGCTCGGACTCACTGACTTAGTATTATAATAATCTAAGATTACAAAGTTGAAAAGGTACCTATACATGGCAAAACACAAAACAGTTTAAAGAAGGCCGTCTTTTTGAATGAGATGGAAGCATGAGCTCCAGTGGCAGGGCCAGGGTGAGTTCGGACCCGTTTTTGCGCTCAGGTGTGCGTAGTCAGTTAATTCAAGAAGCTACTTGCATTTAGGATGCTTCACTCCTAAGAGTAATTTGATCCGCCCACTTCATAACGTAGTAGGCACAATTGATGAAGATTCCGCAGCAGCTTCTGTGCACCTTCTCTTCGCATGGCATGGCAGAAGATTTGAGAGATGTGTGATCAAGATTACACGCAGAGCATGTCTCTCTCTGTCTGAACAAGGAGGAGGTATGCAAAACTCTCTCTTGTCCATATAGAAAAACACAATAGGTCTTTATAATAATATACAAAGTTGGCAAAGCAGACTGACTCTGATTAGGATGACCACTCGCTCAACAAAACTTGGCCTATAGACTCATCGTCTTCAAGTTATCCGCAGGATTTGATCTATGTCCAATGGGTAATTGACCTAAGCGCTCGGGTCTTAGAAAAAGTCAAAGGGAAGATTTTAATAATCGATTATTACTCATGTCTGCATCTTTCTCGAAGTCAAGGTGTCTGACTCGGGTGAACTTCTTGGAGATCAACTTGGTTGATACGTCCACATTTCTGCTACTGGTTCTACGATGGAATGCCGCATTCCGCGTTCTCTCCTCGGCCTCTATTCATCCACCATCCAGGACAGGAGGAAAAATGAATTCTCCAGAAATCTCATGTTCCCGTCTCCGTCCACTTGTCCAGCATCACTTCTAGCAGTTTTTAATCTCTACGTGATAAAGAGGAGTGGAATGAACAAGTAATGTAAAATTTTTTGAGAGGAGGGTTTTCCATTTCCATTTTACATGGTGCAATTCCCAACCAACCATGCAAACGTTGTTGCAGCTGTTCATCCCATTGCATAATATACTAAAAAGAACCTTTGCTTGCTCGGATACATGTAAATGTAAATACTTTCAGAATCACTCGCAATCTACAGTCAAAATAGTAACAGCAAGTGCTTGATAAAACGATAAAAACCTACCTTTTCACTATACATACGCTGCTCCACTCGCTCTCCAGAATGAGATTCCGGTCGACTAGTTGACAAAACTGGAAAATGCACTTTGGGGGAAAGGTGTAGTAGACGATTGCGACTGGCGAGAAACAGACACGACGACGACGGGGAAGAAAGTGAAGCGATGGCAATCGTCCGTGTCACTACTCGAGAGAAAATGTCAACACAATAATATTGGCGCTCTATTTGGCCGGAACAAGTAGCTTTGACGTGAGGGACTCCAAAAAGGACTCTTGTCTGTTGTCTCCTTTTCAATTTCAAAGCTTCAACTTTTAGTCTTTTCGTTCAACATTCAATTCCTCATATTATTAGTAGTCGAACCTTTTAAAACACACACGGACGTTTTTCTCCCCTTCTAATTTCCTTGCTCCAAGTCCAAACGTTCTAAACTCTATAAACCCTTTCTAATCTTTTATCTTGTGCAATCGTTCAATGTGACATGACATCAATACAATCAATTTGTTTCGTAAACGTCCGATTAAATACTTATACTCACATAGCTTTTCTACAAAGTCAGCCCGTTGGCTACTATGTAAACTGTGAACTTCAATTCAAACAGCTACAATCTTTAAATTATAACTTAAAAACTCAATACAATAATATAATAGCATATTAATTAGGGCATGTAATTGTAATTAATTTAGAATTTTTAGAATTGAAAGTCAACGCTCATATCATCTCCGTTCTTACTAATATTCTTTTCGGTCCCCCTTTCCTAATAAGCAGTTTATTAGTTTATAGCAATGTGGTACATATTTGCAGTTGCTGTAATTGTTAGTTCCAGTACAAACAACCTTCTGCCAATTGAACATGAAGGTTTTATAGAAGGATGTGTCAAGGAGTCGTAGACAATGCATTGTACAGCATGACAAGGCACCAGTAGTGGCCAAAAAGAGTCGTTGACGACACGGACAGGTCGTCGATGTCGATGGATCCTGACTCTGACAATGTTATGCGCTTCTGTGTGTGGCAGTTTTTTTTGTGTTGTATATGAGAATGTGTCGTATTTGTGGTTTCATTCCCTCATAGCTCCTGTGTACATAATATCGAGTTGGTTACACTTCCTTTATGAATTATTAATACGCATGCCCATTTACGACTATTGTTGTCGTTTAATTAGCCTGCCTGTATGCGGGGAAATGTCTCTTTTCCTCTCTCGGTGTGTGGCGTCACTTTGGGCAAGTGAGAATGAGAAACTTTGCAGTGCATTGGTGCGCTTCAAAAAATAATACAAAACACACACATCCATGATCCAGATCCTGCACAGAATTCTTCCATCGGCTCTTCTAGCTCCTCTAGGCTTCTGACAGGTGATACGCTTTATTTGAGTTTGGATTCAAAACCATTCTATACGTTTCACACCCATAAAAACCATTCAAAACACCATGCATTACATAGCCTTATACAAATAAACCAATTCAACTGAACGAAGAATAATGAGATTTACATATGATCCGATATTGTAACGACATTATGTGCATGAACTATTGAGCACTGGAGGAAAAGAGGTTTTGAATCGAGTTTTTATCAAGATATTGCAATAAAATCAGCCACCCAGTAAAACATTGTTGTTATTGTGTTGTAAACTCATCCCATTAATGTCATCTCATCTCAACTCATAATCTTGAATTTTAAATATGATTTTAATTTTAATCGAATGTACAATTTTTTCCAAGTCTTCCAGTCCCCTTGTAGACGAGACGTGCCGTGAAAAACCGAACCACGGGAAGCAATGAAGAAATATTTAGGTAAAAAAGTACAAAGATTTGGTAAGTTCCAGTTTGTTGTTGCGACTCTTGCGACCATGATTCCTTCCATTTGTGTACCATGAGATAGGATTCATATACACAATTGATAGTAATAGTAATAAACGTATGTGCATAAGCACATGAGGATACAAATATGCTGACATGACGGTAGACGGTAATTGTAAATAAGAATGACTTCATTGAACTTGTGAGTGAAGCCAGTGTGCCTGAGCATTACAATAATCGTCGTATTTTACGAACTCCACGTCGTCATCACCACCCGAGTGTTATGAGCAGTAATGACAGTCGTAATGCCTCCGCTCTGTGGCCCAAAACTTTGTGTTCCAAGACGATTGCGCGACCGAACCGTATGAATGAATATTCCGTGTGAATGTTTGTTGTGCGTGGGTAATTACCATTAGACCGTGTGTTGTCTCCATTGTGCTTCTCTCTCTTTCTCTCTGTCTCCGCTGTCTTGTTCCGTGCGTGTCAGTCCACTCCAATTCCACAGTTTATTCTAATTGTTATGAGCTCAGTCTCACACAAAAGCCACTGCCAGTACGTCATCAACTAGAACGATAGAAAAAATACATTCGGAAGAATCATGACAACTTCAAAGTTAGTACTACACACTAAAGCGTATTGTTGTCATTTTGACATGGAAGCTCTACTCGTTCGTGGCTTTCTACAAGCTGCAATGTGTAATGTGACTACTATATGACAGTCTACTAAAGACTATCCTTTAAAATGTCTAAAAAATGACTCTTCATACTGTTTTACTAGCAGAGAAGCAAAGCATATATTGTGTTTTGTGTAAAGCAGAAACCCTTTTGTGATTGTTACAATAGTGTTATGTTATAGTACATATTAGCCTAGGAATGTATAATGTATACAAAGTATAGTATGATGATGATGTATTTTTTACAACTACTAAAATGCATAATCGGGGTCTTTCACGCTTTAATGCAGACAAGCTCATTGTTTCAACGTGTCGTATAACCCCATTCTCGTCGCGGTTATAGGAGAAAGGACGAATAGGAACAGATAGGCAGTGAGCGTGAAATTGCCATTTGTTTCCAGGTTTCCGCTACCTGTTGGCTATTGACGAAAAGCATTAAGCCGTGTACTTGCATGTTCATGAAGTGAATTCGAAATTGTTGCAACTAAAGCTAAGGGTGACTTTATATATCGTGTTTGTTGTAAAAGAAGAGTTGAATTGATGTATCAGCGTGTAGGGATTTGGATTTGTTGGGATAAGATAAACGTAAATGTTAACTCTAGACTCCTTAATTCTTACTACAGTTTGCAATCGCAATCAGTAATAAGAGCTAAGAGCGATGTTTGGTTTAATGAAAAACATAACGGTTTGTTGCAAACTTTTTCAGTGAATTTTATAATCATAAATTAATGAGATTTTTCATCGTTTTCTCGTATATATTGGCAAAACTGCGGGTTTTAAAGCTATTTGAACATACTTAGGGTTGCTGCTGCTAGGATCATAAGATCAACAGGCTAAACTAACTTTTTGAAGCTGAAAAAAACCAATTACGAAAATCTCATTTTGCTAAAGCTATTTGTTTGATGTTTTGGAGGACACTGGTGATCTGTTCGTAGCAATTTTTGCATGGGAAAATCATAAGAGATGTTTGTGCAAGACATGCATGCAGGGATGAGAGACGGAATGCATTTTTCGCCTTTGTTTGCTCAGAATAATGAGGAAGTGAAAGATAGGCAGCAAAACGCGAATGCTAGAATGATGAGGTAGAACGTGTGTTGAAAGGGTTCTCTTTTTGTGTTAAATTTTCTCATGTGCTAAAACAAAACGAATGAGAAAAATTACTTGTGACTATGGCTTGTTCGTAAACGCCAATGGGCATAAGAAGGAGATAAATAATCGAAGGGAGAAATTGGATTTCCGTACAAGATGAAGGATCTCAGCATGAGGTCAGAAGAAACCAGGAGAAAAACCAAGAAAAGGTCAGGTCAAACTCTAAGATTTGGGTTTACCCTTTTGTCTACGGGTGGTACGTACAGAGAAACTGGCGCTTTACATCTATTATGTTGAACGAAGCAGTGACTACACATGCAGCAACCACACACTCACTTCCATTACCATTTTTTATATCATTTCTTTTTTTTTCTCTTGCATTATTTGTGAATTACTCGGCTGCATCCTATTGACACTACACTTTATTACTCGAGCTATGGATCAAGTGTTGGACAAATGGAATTGCACGCCGTCGTCGCCAGCCGCTGGCCATAAGTTGCTCAAGTTCCTCTTGTGTTCTCTCACGAGATCACTTCAATCCGTTTAAATAAAACACATTTATTTCTCTTTCTCTCACTCACTCACTATGTCTCGTTTTCTTCTTCCACAACATTGCTGCATTGACCAGGTTTCTGTTCTCTTTAACTTACATGCTCTTTCCATTCCAGGCTAAAATGAAAGAATTCCTAATATTTCCAATTCCGTTCCGTAAATAACTCAAGAAAACCAATGGGAGATCTCGTTGATTATCAGGTCAAAGCGTTCGCATTACAACAGAACAAATTCTGACTGGATTCTCCCTCGCTCTTTCTCTCTCTCATGTGTAAATTGCCTAAATGATATTGGAAAAATTAGAATCACCATGAACTGAAAGCTATATCCAAGAGACAACGACGAAACATCAATAAATCCTGCAAGTTAAATGGGTGCGATGCGAAAGAATGCAAGGAAAGTGCCAGAATTTTCCATGAACAAAATCAGCAAAGGAATCTAGCAAGAAAACAGAAACTCTTTAGAAATAATGAAATAAAATGAAAACCTCCTAATTTCGAACTAAATTATATTATGTAGTAACAATAATAGTAACTCAAGTAAAATCGTCATCAAGTGCGCAACTATTGCATTTTCGATGTGTTCAATGGAAACCGAGCGATGATGTTATTGTACACATTATCATAATTCTAATGTAATTTTATTGAATGTCTTACACCGTTGTACACTATATGCGTCAATGGACATTGCTGACTTTCGATCGGGGATGAGGACAGATCATCGTGATGATCATGCTTCATCTGCTGAACAAGCAGTCAAAGACTCAACGAACTTGAAGAGTTGTGAATGCTTTGATTCTGAAGAATAGAATACATATTCAACACTTGTTCTTAAAATCTACACAGCACGGGAATCCTGTTAGTGTCAAGCAATGTTTGCATTACACGATTACACCTTTACGCCTCACGCCTTCGCCTCCTTAAAGCATTTCATCAAGTTGAAATCACCTCTGCAATTTTTTGACGTGGCCGCTTCGCTCGTATTTTCGCTTCGTGTTTACACAGCAATGTGCCAACGTGCCCCATGAATGAATCATGCCAAAGTGCCATGGGCCAGGACACCAAAACATAGAGAGAAAGGATATAAAGCAAAAATGTGTTTCTAAACTTAAAGAGTATGGGAAAAGAGATGATGCCTTTTGGGTCTTTTTTGTATTGTTTTCAAAAAGGCCCTGAAGAGTCGAGCGAGCCACTTCTCAATCATTTTTCTGACTGTGTTGAGCAGGTAAGGACGAAAAATTGTGTTACTCATCGTGCCCGCCCTGCTCATGTCAGCTTTGCGGTGTTCAAGTCAAGTCGAATGAGCTTTGCTCGTCGTCATAATGATGGCCCACGTCATAACCGTTTTTGGTGGGTGGAAGGAAGACATTTACGCGTTTCAAGCGTAGGGGCAGGGAAAGCACATAATGACAATGATCATGATCATGAGGAAGACGCTTTGGACTTGCTTTTTCATCTCTTACGACTTACGACCACCGTCGGCTCCGTCTCTTCGTCGTCCATTCAGAAAAATACCGAGACGTTCCAACTTTCAACTGCAGAGCTTTTTATTTCTTATCCTCAAGGTGTAAACGTTCGTCTCTCACACTCATGATTCATTCATTTTAAAGTCTCAAAAAAAGTCTTCTCTCTATCGCTCGTCTCCTTTTACACAAATTCTATCCATTTGCTTCGGCTATATAGTAGCTTTAAATACTGTATCGGACTCAAAACTGCTAAAGAGTACCTAATCTGCATGTCAAACTGGATACGTAAGTCTGTGTTTTTGCTCGAATTTTCAACATAGTGGTAATTAGCTAGACTAAATGCCTTTAAACATGAACTCAACTTTGTGCATAATGGTCCAGGAAACGGAGGAGACACAACGACGAAATGAAATGAAGTGTCTCTTGCAACGTCAACTACTATCAACTCTGTCTATGTACGATGTATTATGTCCACGAAGACATCGTTTACGTTTGCGTCTATCTCATTTTCGTACCTTGCAAGATGTCATCTCACATATCGTATCGTTTTGTACACCTTTTGCTTCACCTTTATACTGCTTCTAACTGACAGACAAATGGGTTTTAATGCTTCATGGACCTTTGAAAGGTGAATGGGAAATGGGTAGTTTAAACAGCATACTTTGAAATCTAGAGCTTAAGTCACGGTTTTCTTCGACAATGCTATATATATACAGAACAAGTACATCTTGACAGCAATGAACGCAATTGGTTTTGTTGTCGGGTCAAAATGGGGTTTTTAATGACATTTTCTAGTTCGCATGAGTTCTTTCCTGTTGTGAACCTCGATCTTATGTTTTCGTGAGTTTCGGTCGTTGTCGACCTTTACTAGTTTTGGGGAAGGTGTGGAGGGGCGGGGGAAACCGCATTAACAAAACAGGCAATTAAGACAGTCACAAACAACAGCGGTTTTTAGAGGTAGACGACGGAACATGTCTATTAGTACAAACTTGGATGAGATGCAAGACGCAACAGAAACGACTTGTTTTAGACCATCGCATCGTCGTTTTCTTCATCGTCATCATCTTTCAAGGTTCGTATACACGACAACGAGAACCATGCTATGAGCTTGCACTTGTCGTCATCAACAATGATTCTTATGACAAGTCAACCCCCTGTCGAAAATCTTTTTTAGATGAAATGAAACTCACAAAAAAAGCAGACAGATACGAAAAAAGGTAACAATTCCATATGACCTAAAACGTCAGTTCGTCATTCATCAGTTTAGTATGTGTTTACCTGTCGAGACATTGTATGAAATTGTAGTTCGAGTTGGAAAATCTAACGAGAAACCGTGCAGAAAGGAAAACAGCAGACTGTATACGACCAGTTTATGGAAATGTGAACATCTCCTCTATTTACCAGCACATTTGCATGGCATCAACGCGACCCTTTGCAAATTGCAAAGTAAAATAAAAAAGAGTTGACAGCTAAGCATAAAAGCAATTGCTCTTGTGTCTTACTTATACTTTATTCCTTGTGCTTACTGCTTCCACGTTCAACCGCATTGGAATCGTACGAAATGAAAATGAATGATGCGAAGAATCTTATTACAAGACTTTTCATAATAGGCTGCATGTTCACAATAATGTTGAGAAACGACGAATTGAAAGGATTCAAGTAGCTGGCAAATGACAGAGGTACAGCAATTGATTGTTTATCGATTGATAAAGTGTAGAGATACGAGTTACAAGTGTGTTTAAGGATGTGGTTTTTTATGCAGTCATCATGATGGTTTTTGTATACTCAATTGTCACAATGCGTACAATAATTCCATGGATAAGATGGATGAACGAATGCGAAATCAAAAGAAGTATACAGAGTTACAGAGTAAATTGGAATGGAAGAGGAATAGAGAGAGAGAGACGGGAGAAAAGATAGTTTGAAATGGCAACAGGATTAGATTAGACAAAGTGGAAATCATGATATGAGATGCACTAGGAAGAATTGAAACGATGAGAGACAGACTGTAAGTTTATTAATAGACAAAAGCGAAAGATCGACGGAGAGTGCAGGGTCAAAATGTAACGTGCGTACCTGAAGCACGAAGCTCCTCGTCTCTGATTTCAAAAGGAACCCAAAGGAGCCGAGAAGAGGAGCTTCATCACTAGATCAGTTTGAGAAATGCCGAAGGTTGCATTTTGTTATGAGATGCAGCAGAAGTAATTGTATAAAAGCAGACACTATGTATAAAAAGTATTACAAAAAGGTGCACGGTCATTCCAGGATAGAAACGTTGTAGACAAAAACAAAAGGGTCACAATCTCACAATATGAAAACACATACACACCAAACACAAACAACTTGTGCGTCTCTGCAGAAGATGAGTAAAAAAAGGAGAGAGACCCTTATCTTCAATTCCAATCAGTCCGAGGAAGCCCTGTGATGTGCGACTGTGACTGCCACAAATGAAACGGATGACGACGGACGACAAGAACTACCGAATTCATTATTCAAACATGTCAACTTGTTAACTCTTCTGAAGAACAACAATGTCAATTCTTCATCGTCCCTTGAAGTTGTGTGTGATACCCCATCACTTGTGTAAATACACACAGCACAAAAGCAACAATGGTCTTCTGTACACATTGTAAGTGAGTCTAGTCGCATGACCCTTTTTTCTTTATCTGAGCATTCAATACGCAAAAGGAAAACGACACAACTAACACAAGTCATGTTTGTCCAGCAACGAAAGTGAGTGGGGCATTCCGATCTCCGAAAACGACACGTTGCTCATAGCTCAGCTCCTGCATCTTTCTTCTTCATGGACCATTTTTCAACCTACAAATGCGGCATAGGGGCTCTTTGAGATTGTGTTATTGTTTCATTTCAACCTGCAACTGCAAGGATCCAATTTCAAATAGAGCTTGTTACTTTTTTGAGACGACTGCTCTCATGCACCACATGAAATCAGATCCAGCAGTGGTAGCCAAGACATTCTTCGTGTCTTAGGTGTTCTAGGTTCATTACCTTAATTTTTCATATTCCTTCATTCTCTACTTTCAGTTTTGGGCAAACAACAAAAGCGGTTTTAGTACTGTATTTTTGAACCATGCAGCATACTTTCGCCACATAATGCCGTGTTGTAACCTGTAACAGAAGCCGGAAAACCATAAATTTCAGAACTTTCTGGAACTTTGGCTCGGTAGAAAACTGATCCTTCGACCGGAAATGTACCGCTCCTGCCAGGTGAGACTGAGACAAAATCGTCGCATCGGTTTTATCGAAAGGCACTAAAAAGTGGTAAAGTTCTTGTCTTCTGTTCAGTCATTTTCTGTGTAATAGTGTTCAGGTGAGGAAATGCCGAGTATCTCACATTGCGCTGCCATTCTGATGTCAAAAATGTATGTATCCGGAGCCTGAAGTCATGTCAAATAAGGGTTGTGCCAGCTGAAAAAAAAGTTGTCCAATTGTACTTGGTTCTATCTTGGAAACACATTTTCCATGTAGCAACACACCTCAAGGTGTATCGTGCACCATGCCTCATTCACAGGTTGGGTTTGTGTTTAATTCCTCTCTTCGCATCTTGAAGGCTGGAACGCACACATGTCAGAGTCTAATGTACAATCGGAATACACATTTCAGTCACACAATAGCTTATCCAACAATAGACTTCTATTTTAAGTTATGTAACGTACAAGAGTGCTCGATTCTCTATTTTTATGTAGTACGTGTGAGTTGATAAAGGTCTCGACTCTCGACTACAGAAAAACTTCACCGATTCAATGCAATAAGGTAATGTATACAACAAAACTAGTAACTAGGAAAAGTTACAAGTTCAATTTTGTATGTTAAAGCAGCAGGAAAAGAAGAAGAAAGCGTGTAGTGAACTAAAAGTAACAAAGGCTCATTTGTAGGAGTAAGAATGTAAGGAAACTCTCTCTCTTACTCTGTTGTCTGGGAAAAAAGACGAAAGCAAGCTCACGGACGGATGAAGTCCAGGACTTTGTGGAGGCTCATAATTCCAGCATGGAAGCAGGCAGGATGAGGTCAGGTAGGGTCAAACACCGCACTGACCCCCTCTCAAGTCATAATTCATCTCCAAGTGAGTCTACATTAAACGGCTGTCATTCTCATCCTGACTTGGAGAGAGAAGAAGGGAAGAGGTTCGAGTAAATCCAGCACTCAAGCAGACGTCCACAGATATTTCATTTGTGTCTATAAGACGTTAACTTACAAGTTACAACGTGCACATCGGCCGGACTCACACCGCAATATTACATCAAGTGCCTATGAAGAAAGGTAACATTAGTGATGACTGTACTAATAGTAAGTTGCTTCGCCTTAGAGCTTTGAGCATCCGTGTTTTAGCCACACGGGCAACAAATCCTAAAGAAATATCAAGAAGAGGAATATATGTTCATTCTCGTACTACACAATCCATCCCGATTTGTTTTTGGCCCCATAGCATGTAGAGGAGTAATGAATCGTTCTTACAATCCACTCATTCCAACAACTTACGAAAGGAACCAACACAAAAAGCCATGAGACGATGTGAGAGAATGAGGAGACGACGACGACGCACCTTGTGCCTTTTGCACCCTATAGGGATGCAAGATGCAATATGCTCTTAGGATTCTTTAAGGGCTTCTCACTACCAAAACGCTTTTCTATAAATCTTTAAACGTGTCTTATGTTACTTTGCTATAAGCAAAAAAGTTTCTTGAGGGTGTAACATAAGAGAGACAGAGAGCGAGAGAAGGTAAACCGTCCTAAATTTTAACCCTGGGATTAATTAAAGTTTAGATTTACGAGCCTCCCCGTACGATGATGATGATTCACCTGTCCGCACCTATTTTTTCCCATTTTATTCCATTCTCTTCTCATGACTGCTAACTTGAGAGACTTGAGAGACTGTAGTAAAAACACACTAGTGGCTCAGTCGGAGATCTTCTCACTGGTCACTTGGCCCGTAATGCAATTTGCGCATTCTCCGCTTTCAAACCATCAGAAATTCACATAAGAAGCTTGCATAATGTTCTTTGGTCATGCCTCATCGACCTGTCCGATCCACTCGCATTAATGCACCATCCTTAACCAAAGATTTGGACAGGGTGGCATTCGCCACTTTTTCGTGTCTGCGAATCTTCCAGTTCATTCACAAACAAACGCTTTTGGCTTTGCTTGCTCTGCTCGTGTGCATTTCGCCCCAGTAAAGTGCAAGTGAGTAATGATGAGCCGATGAACGTTGCATTCTATTGTGTTTGTTATACGGTAGAGAAGACTTTTTGGTATCTTTTTGATGATTCTGATAAGCCGTAGGCGACTACCTTCAGTTTTACGGTCTGAAGGTTGTTGTCTCTCAACATTGCATATTATCTGTGTCGGTCATGTAAAAATGTACATTAGGATTCACCTTTTGCTTTGTATAAACTTTGAGTTGAGATGAGTTTGTTGCTTCCTAAAGTTTCCATGTTAAGACAACAACAAGCATCAGCTCAGAGTTCAAGCTTCAAACGCAAAATAGGTAAAGGCAAAAAGCAAAAGCTTATTGTAAGATAAACGAATGGACGAAACGTGATGGCCAATATCGGCAGGAGCAGTGGTCTAATCACTTGGGTTCACTTGACTTGTCTTCTCAAAAGGAGGAGTAACTGAAAAGTTGCAAGGTGCCTTCCATAGTTAGAGTCTATGCTATGGGGCAATTTCATTTCTTGAAGGTAAGTTTTTTTGAGCCTATCACTGTCCAAGAGAACAATTAGCACCTCACCGATAAGTATTGTTTTTGAGACGAAGGAGAAAGGTCCGCCAGAAGAGCAATAGGTACAAAAAAATCTGTTTGATTTTCCTCTTTGAGTTCTTGTGATAAGTTGACTGTTACATCAAGACTATGTGCAAACTAAGTATGAGCAAAACGTTGTTTCTTGTGTCATGTGGAATTTTTTCATATGCTTTCTTCCGCTTACTTCTTTTGCTTCCTTCAAATCTTATTACTTCTGTGTTTTGTTTGAGTTGATCCGTTCAACTTGAAGTGTTCTAAGAAAATTTGCATTTGTGCACTAACTAAAACTAAGTAAGGCAAAGGCTCACATTGAAAATGACCGGATAAAATTGGTTTTCAACAATAGTCAGGCTTAATAATCTAAATTAACATGCAAGGTTGGAACTCTCGGTATGTTGAAAGGAGGAAAAATTGTCGTTGAAAGTTTTTTGAGAAAAACAAGAAGAGGTAAAAATTTGCAAGGCTTAATAACTATGTTACAATTTACATATTAGTTCAATAAAAATGAATAATTTATTTTGCTAAAACATTGCAGATTTCCGATTATATTATACAAAATAAAGATTTTGTAATTCATATATAAACAATAATACAAAAAACTCGTCCGAAATGCTAATTCCGGAAATAAAAAAACAGGATGTGTGCAAGCGACCTGTCAATTAGTATTTATTTTATGCCACCTTGACACGAGTTTGGCAATTGGAGAGCATAAGTTCTGTCTTGAGACAGTCTTTGCCGAGATCTTTGCACAATTTTGCATAATGTGATAAAACTGATAATTTACAAATGAGTGAAATGAGGCAAAAAAAACAACAGTTTTTGTAATATTTATGAAATTGGGAGAATAAATATGTGAAGAGCTTCTGTGTTGACATTCTGAAGCAAATTGGATGATTCACGTGGCAATCAGACTTGCATCAAGTTGTCGCTGGAGTGAGTCGATTGAATTTCAATTGAGTGGGGATTTTTTGATGCCATGACCCGATATTCATTAACCTTGAAGCTCCAGTGGCCCATAAGGCGCGTAAGAGGAAGTTTTGAGTCCATACGGCCATGTGCCGTATAAATTGGTGGTTACTGACGATTGGGGCTGGAGATAATGCTGTTGTAAAAGTGTAAAGTAGTCAAGTGAAGACTGCGGCCGCAAGCACCCGGCCGTCATCATCATCCCCATTAGATTTTCAAATTTTACCCAAATTTCTTATGCATGTGCATTCATTTATTACTATGTACATAATTCGGGGAAATTGTCACGGTCGAAGGAGAGGGTGGAGAGAAAAGAGAGGAAGGGAGCCAGCAACACAAAAACTGGGCCGAAAACCAAATTAGCCCTGTGGGCTCCTCCGGGTCACCAGAGCCAATGGATTCCCTCGCATTATTGTCTCAACTCCGGAAACCAATCAGACAAAAGACAAAACTTAGCAAAGATTTTTTTTATTCTTCTGCATTCTCCATTTCCATTTTCCAACTTTGAAGAAACCTCTTGTTTGCTTTTGTCTTTTGCTTTAATTTCAATAAAAACGTGGAAACGAATGTATAATTTTGTACTAGTTACGCTGTAGGCTCAAGGTTCCAGCATCATGAAGCAATCTGTGACCTTTCTCCAGACTCAAAGTGACCTTTTTCCTACCCCAGCGATTTTTATGACGGATGGATTTTGAAGGCTCCATTTCCTGATTATAATCTGGTACTACAGGAAAACTGAAACGTGTACATTTTCATTTCAAGATTCAAAATCCAAAGTCCAACCTTATTTTTTGGACCGTTCATCCAAGGACCAATTTCAAACGATTTATATTATATGCATTATTTGTTTGGCTTGTCTTTTTCGTGCAGGCACGCGCGTTGATCCTACAAAATGCACCTTTTCAAGTTTACGCTATAATTTTGCAATTAACCCTAAACCTTTTCGAGTTAATCTCTGCTTTTTTTTTATTTGGAGACGACTACCGAACAGACGTTTGACCATTAATAATCCTACGAGGAATTGAGACCCGCAAGGGACGCAGGAGAGAAATGACGCAAACTAACAAGCAAACCTACCGCAGCTGGTTACACTCAACTCGGCAATTTGTACTTGAACTAATAATGTTCGCGGCTGGAAACTTCAGGAAGGTAAGAACGAAGGGTCTGTCCGTTTTCCAGACGAAGATTGCTCATTCCCTCTTTAAAGTTTGACAGGAGCAAGCAACAAAAGGTCAATCTGAGGACAATAGGAAGGTCACCGCGACAGTCAATCATTTTCATTGACAACTCCTTTGTCTGCATGGACAACTTTTTAAATCTATATAAATCGTTTATACCTTTCAAACAATATCCCTTTAAGGGTCACCCATGTGGTATTGACAATAATAAGGAACAACGGATTCAACACTCAACCTAACGATTGAATATGAATTCTTATGCGTTCAGAGCGTACTTCTAAGGTGAAGGATTACAAGGAACAACGGAAATCCTGCAAAATGACTCTTGGAGTAATAAATGATTATTTGTACTTAATGTATACATTAAACGCCGTTTGTAATATTATTTAAAAATAAATAGTACAAAACTTTTACCATTGTAATTGTTAATAGTTCTGTTACTGTTTGAAAACATGTAATACCGTGAAAAATGATTAAACAAACATTGTTCATTTGTACAGGTAAAATTTTACAGGATAAGGATAAAGAATAATATGATGAATGAAAGAAAGAAAACGTTCATCTCAAGTTACCCCAAATCTTCTCAGCGTCTTGTCTTGACTGTGTGGAAAGAGAGAAATGTTGAGCCGGTGAAAGTAAGTGTCCTCGACTCCAGTGGGCATCGGCAGCACAGCCCCGGAACCCCAACTTTCTTCCTAATACCCGTCCTGCGAAAAAGTCAAAAAAAGAAAGTCTCCAGAATATGGAAAGGAAGAAGGGAATAGTGAAAAGAAACGCTTTGAAGGCAAAAGGACAAAATGCGAAAAACAAGGCAAAGGGACTGTATCGTAGTAAAGGGCTAGGATGAACATTGGAAAAGCAAGCTTGAAGGGAAAAGGAAAGATGTTTTATTATGTGAAGGCATCTTTTTAAGGATCTGTCTCTTCTGTTGCATGCATCTTTCCAGGGAAGATGCTGGAGAAGACGTAAAGAGTAACGTATATTTGACTACGTTCTGGAACCGAGGCAAAAGGCAAAGGGAGAGCGTAGCATAAGTAAAGTAATGGAAATCTCCAGTGAAGAAGAGAGGACGAGGATCCCCTTTGGTTTGCGTTTTATACATCATCTCTCGTTTGTGCTTCTTCTTCGTCTTGTTGGATTTCTTAAAAGAAAACCTTTACTGAGTGTGTATACGTACAAGTTCTTGAGTTGGATCGCATTGCCCACATTGCGTGTGGCTCTCTTTTTAGTTAGTAATAAAGAGGTTGGCTTCAGGGTGGAGACCCAATGGTGAACACCAATCCTCATCTTCCCACTCTTGCACTGAGGAAGGAGTCGTGAATGGCGCATTTAGAAGGCCGTCAGTTCAGTCCTTTGCCAGTTGCTGTGCGCGTCGAAACACACTTTCGTCTGCTCCGTGTGACTCTTCGCCCCAAAACTACACAAAAAGCTCAAGCCTGGCTCGGAGACTGTATTAGTCTGTGCCACCCAATGACCCAAACGCACCTTCTCCTCAACGTGTCGTCAATCCACCGACACATGCTTTAATTAATCCGATATCTCACCTGTCTCAATTTTTCGGATTTTCACAAAGCAATTCCAAAACTCACTAAATTCTTCCAAAACCAACGTCAACAAGGCAGCGAAATCAACAAAACAACGTGCTCTTTCCATTTTTTGTTGGGAAGCACGCTCGTTCATTAGACGACTGACCAAAACCGCAAAGTTATACATTATTGAATAGCAAATTACAAGTTTTTTTTATTAAGTCTACAAAGCAAAGTTTTTTTAAGTTATTCTCATTGTTAAAATTAAGAGGACGTTTGTCATTACATGCAAAATGCAAAATATAGTTTAAATTGTTCAAAAACAGTTGAGAGAGATTGCAAACAAACCAAGTTTTTCATGAGCTTTAATTTAATCTACTGCGCCGAACCAATTTTTGAAAGCCAAAATAAGACAGTTGACAATTTAACGATTATAGGAACGTTTTCGATGTAAAGAATACGAACTTGTTCTTTAAAAAGTGAACTTTTGTTTGCGGTGCGGTTGTTTTTGACAGCTCCGCAACAATTTTATTATTGTTAAACGAGTGTTCAAAGTGGACATTTACAGTTTTTGTATTTAATATAAACATTGTCTCTGACATTTGTCAAGTGTGTGAAATTACAATTTCTCCACTTTCTTCTCATTTTTATCACAATCTCCTTTCACGTAAAGGGGAATCTTGAATCGGCGTCCTCAAGAGGTAAGTTTTGATACATTTTTACTATAATTAGGATGATAAAACATTGGTTATTTTGGGTTACAGCATTTTACAGCTAACAGAGTCATTCATTCTTGACATTGATTGTAGGGAATATTGAATAAGGAAACTGTTTAACAAGCTTAGAGGTTGTGGTTAAATAGCCGCATGGCCTTTTTCATGTAATTTTGTCACGGGTTGATCACATTGCGTGAGATTAGGAGCAGAGATTTGATAAGGAGTTATGAAGGCAGTTTTTGGTAGTGGGAAGTTTCATGCTGATCCATAAAGTTTTGTCGGAAGGAAAAAGAGTATGGTCAAGTATTGTGCATACGGGGAGAGAGCAAAAACCGCAAATTGAAATGAAAACAAACAAAGAATTGTAGTATTTTAATGTGAAAAATCGTTAGATGAAGGCGGAGACGTGATTCTCTACTGTACGCCCTACTCGCCTAGATACAAAGATCCAATTTACATAATGTTTTATTAATCAACGTTTATATGCGCATAAATGATTAAATTTTACATTTTTCTGGCCACTGATACATTCAACCCTAGGTCAAATGAGACGTTTTCATAGTAAATCCTCTCAATTTATGAGTTTTCTTGTGTCGTCTTGTCATTTCTCAAAAACAGCAGCGTACTGCACATCTGCACATGATCCTATGTTTTGAGAGTATGGGGTGACTGACGACAGTAGATTGCTCATCATTCCTTCTTCTGTTTACCGATTCCGATCGGTTTACAAGATTTGAGTTTCATATCATCATTATCTATCATCTTTCAAGCATTTTCGCTTTAAAAATACTATTAATTCAAAACAGTTTATTATCGATTCTGCATTTCAATTTCAATTTTTCCGTCAAAAAACCAAAAAACAATAACAACTGAGGACTAACAAAAAATTATCTTGATTAACTACACTATAAAGTACCGATTTAGTATAGACTAAATAGACAATAATATAACAATTCTGACTCATTGTGTATTTGTTTCGTTCTGATATAATCTGGTTCTTGTTTTCTGCTTTACTTCACCCATAATAATGTTATTTTGAAAAACGCAATCATCCATAAAATTGCAATGATTAAAGTACAACTGAAGGATATCGAAGGATATATAGTCCAAATAGCATCTTCTCACGGTGATTTTACTTTTACTCTGTTCAAGTTGTCTGTTCATGTGAGGAGAAAGAGCCACAGACTCGTGGTTGCATTTGCCCGGGTATTATTTAGCCAAGGGATTAAAATTTGGGGTTGTGGAGGGGGTTGCACTGTGTGTATACGTGTTATTTTTCCAGAGATTGCTATTTGGATAAAACATTTGTGAGGATCCGATTCTCCTGTTGAGCTTTGTAGGGTAGGCGCAAAATGCTCACAGGCAGATTGACAGAACGTGTGCACTTTACTGTATTTTTGTGCGACTCATCAGGCTGGTGTGGGTTCCATGAATTAATGGCACGAGAGCCCTTAATTCATCTAGTTGATCGTCAAGGGGTTTTCAAGTCCCAGTCAAGAGATTCGGCACTCAAATGTGTCCAGGGACTAATTGTCTCACACTGATGTTTCAATGAGTAATAATTGTGTAGCTTGATAGCTTGATTTGCATTTATGTCAAGTAAAGTTTCGTTTACGACTAGCAAAAGCTCGGGTTTTATCGCAAATTGAAAGCGCGTTTCAGTTAGTGTGAAAGATTTGGTTTTCAATGTTAGTATATTATGAAAGTCAATTCAAATGTAAGGAAACGAATTCCAAGAGGGTTGCAAAGTTGCAACAATTTGTTATGAAGGTTATGATGGATAGAAATAGAAATAGAGAAAAAGTCAGAAGTCAGAATGTTACATTTCTTAAAATAGTGGTTGCAAGTAGTGCATTAGTGAGAAGTAGTTCTCAATTTCGTAGGGACGTATCACAGTAATTGAACAAACCCAGTGCTATTTGTTACGTCGGAAACCTCAGAGTTAGAG
Source organism: Harlomillsia oculata (assembly GCA_019776145.1). Classification (NCBI taxonomy): domain Eukaryota; kingdom Metazoa; phylum Arthropoda; class Collembola; order Entomobryomorpha; family Oncopoduridae; genus Harlomillsia; species Harlomillsia oculata. Next base: position 55,981 of record JABASF010000075.1, on the reverse strand, counting down.
AAAGTGAGTGACAGCTAGAAAGAGCAGGAGAGGAGAAATGTTATAAGAGAGAGAGAGAGAGAGAATGCACATTCTCAAATACGAACAAACCCGGGTGAGTATAAGAGCACACAAGGACAGAAACCCGTATGATTTATGCCCCGGGGAAATTGATATGCCACGATGAAGCCACGCCAGTCCTTTGGCTGACAGATATTGTTGTTTCTCACTCGTGGCCTGCTCCTTCAGCCTCAAAATCCGCAAGTCAACTTGTGTCACGATTTAACACGTCTGTCATCAAAGCATTTTCAAATGAGTCACTGCCTTATTTTTCCTCTTTTTCATCACGTTTTTTCCTTGTCCAAAATTTTTTCGTGTAATGTAGGTACTGAAGGTAATCTGTTTGGTACCTTGCAGGGACGTGGATTAAATTACAATCCAAGTTTTCATTAATACTCAGTGATTTTTATAAACCCAAGTAGTATATAAATAACGAACTGCTGCTCCTGCTGCTGTTGTTGCATTGAAAATTCTTAGTATAGGATGATGAGTTTGCATGCCACAAGTCAACGCTTAGGTGAGCTTGTTACCCTCACATTATGGTCAAAGGGCACTAACTTAATTAGTACTTGGAGGTAAAAGAGGATGAAATTTCAGGTGAACTTCTTCGCTACCGGAGACACACGTTGTAATAACCTTAACTGACACGCAGTGTGAAAAGGAGTTTTATATTTTAAAAATACTTAGGATACGAAATGCATGTTCTCGTATGCGTTTTGAACTGGAGGAATGACACAAGCGCATCACAAGCTAGGCTAGACGAGAAACGCTTCCAGACAAAAAAGAAGCAAACGAGCAACTAAAGTTCATGTATTCAATGTTTAATGGTTCATTTTTATTGACGAAAGGGAAACGAATACACACAAGTCCCTGCGTTTTGTTTCGTCTTCTTCTTCGTGCGTATAATAAGACGAACCACATTGCAGTTACAGGTTGCACGCATCAATTCCGTGTTATAATTAAAATGCGTGTAAAGGTGTTGTCCCTTCGTGGATACGATCGCTAGTGTCTTGTATGCCTGTCACTAATCAGTGGCAATGACAAAGAGACCTGACGAGAGTTTCTGGCCCTAGCGTGTAATCACCAAGAGCACTGGATTAGATTCATCGAATTTACTGCAGAATGTGTGTGTCAGTGTCATGTGCAAAGGCAAAGGCAACGCAAAGGGCAGAAAGAATTGTAGGGTCCTTTCTGACGAATGCTGCATATAAAAGTCACAAGTCTGCGTCTGAGCGAAAAACTCCGAGCAAAAAAATCCATGGGAAAAACATATGCTGAGTACACGAAAAGCTTTAGTATGTTAGTAGGCTTTACTCCCAAACTCCTTATGGCACTATTGTCCGTATAAAAAATGGATTTAAAACAACATGTTTTTGGGGATACGTGAGAACAACGAGTGTACATTGTTCAAAAGCATAGAAAAACGTGGAGTTGACATGTCATGTTGTTTTGTCGAATAAGGATATCTTCAGTAAGTTGTTGCTCAATATTGTACTTTGTTTCGACATGAAGACACTTGGTTTGGTACAGAGTTTATACTTCAATTTTCGTTTCTCAACATACCAACACTTTGTTATATCAGATTACACATCTTTATTATTCAGTACAATGGTTGTAGAACTAAATATTAAATATTAAATATACCATTTGAACTATATATTAAATAGTTCAAATGGCATTAGAATTAGAATACAAAATGATATCGAAATTGGAATTGTTAAATTAAGAGAATATTTTATCTGTTGTTGATTCGCAGGTTATGGGTAATGATGGACTTCAGAGCTGGTAATGGCAACGACGAGATGAAGTACTTGATGCATCCTCATCATCAACACAATCCGTGGGACCCTTGGGCACAGGTTAGTATACACACCAAGCCCTTCATTTGCATTTATGCTAATTTCGAGTAAAGGTGGCAAAGCGGGTCCCTTTTGTGAATGACATAGCGCTACATTCTCTCATTCATCCTAAAAGTGCCTTAGTGTAGTATCTCTCATAAATACTTTTTTATCCTTGCCATTCATGTAACATTTTGTAGTGGACGTCACAAACATGATTGTGGTAGAAGCACTTTTGACGCATCTTGACAGATCGTAACTTCTACAATTGTCTTTTGCTTAGGGGCTCAACAGCAAAGCTCGTTTGAAATGTACTATGGTATGAATAATGAGAATGAGAATGTGAAATAGTTTTGGTACTGCAAACTTCATGATGTCTTTTAGCCTATGGCAAATTTGAGACGCATTGTCACTTTGTCACTTGTCATGGTTGTTTGTGATGTATGTAATGGGCATGTAGTAAAAATAATGTGAATTCATGTGTGGCAGGTCACACAACCACCCCTCCCGCCGCATCACCCGCACGCCCATGCCCACAATGTCCCCACTTCGTCAAACAGCTCTTCCAGTGGTGGCGGAGGTGGCGGTCACCACCACCAATCTGCTGTCAACCAACAAAATTCCAGTCAACATCACCACCCTTGGTCATCCAGCTACATCAATGGCGGGAGTCCCATTCAACATCCACACCATCACTATCCCCATCCTATGAACGGGATGGTTCCTCCTGGTAAGTTCATTTTAAAACATAGTCGTTTATGCGTTTCTTAAAGAAAGTAGAATTTTGTTGCTATACTAGTAACAATTTAGATGTCGTAGAATAAGGTTAGAATTTATATCCCATTTTTGTAGATGCAATGCGACATGTGTCAATGGGAGTGAGACTGATGAAGGACTTGTCCGATGATGTTCCAGGTCAAATTCACCCCTCGCTGCGTGATTTGCATAATTCCTCTCCTGGCTCCGGGATTATGGACGTGCGAGGTCACGGTGACCTGGAGGAGGAGACGCCGACTTCCGATGACCTTGAGGCATTTGCAAAGCAGTTCAAACAAAGGCGTATCAAGCTCGGCTTCACTCAAGCAGATGTTGGACTCGCACTAGGTATTAAAGGCATTCTTCCTAACATTTGAGCCTTTCAGTTTATTCACATCATCTCGTGCAGTTGTACGAATCAAATTACTTCCACTAGTAGTTTTGTATCCAAAACGATTTTGTGGACTTTCTCTTACATAACGTTTTATACAGAGTGACCATCTGTTTTCCATAGAGAAATCTGTAGGTTTTTGTACTGAATGCTGCAATTTGCGACATTTACTAATGGAAGGACACGGATGTGTTTTATATTTTCAGGTACTTTGTACGGGAACGTTTTTAGCCAAACGACTATCTGCCGTTTTGAGGCATTGCAACTGAGCTTCAAAAATATGTGTAAATTGAAACCATTGCTTCAGAAGTGGCTAGAAGAGGCTGATTCGACCACCGGATCACCTACATCCATCGATAAGATTGCAGGTGGGTGTTTCTTTCTTGTCTTAGCTGTCTTACTTTGCGTAATCTTGTTGTTGGTCGAGAAGAAGTTGGTGTGCACTTGGCACTTGTCATGATATGACCAGTAGCCAAACTTCACTACTTGAACACTTATTAATGGTTCACTGCAATGATCCTTTGTCCAACAGCCCAAGGGAGAAAGAGGAAAAAGAGAACATCCATCGAAGTCTCAGTCAAAGGAGCTTTAGAACAGCATTTCCATAAGCAGCCCAAGCCCTCCGCTCAAGAAATCACGGCTTTAGCGGATTCATTGCAAGTATGCTTAAACTTTTCTACCTTATTTTACAGCTTAATTTCACCTTTGAACAAACTTTAGAGACATTTTGCAGTTTTTCATTATGACTTATATGCAAAAGGGTTTATCATTGTTTGTTACCATTACATTGTTGCACTACACAATTCGTTAGATTTATTACATACATCAAGATTATAAATACGATTATACCGTTTGATGAAGCTGATAAACTGAGCTATCGCTATACAGCTGAAATGATGAATTTGATAGAAACTTGTAGCATCACATTTCTGTACTTTTAAAATGCATAAGACATACATAGTATGAAGAATTTCCGTATTTTTTGGCATTATAGTTGGAGAAAGAGGTAGTGCGGGTATGGTTTTGTAATCGTCGTCAGAAGGAGAAGCGGATGACCCCGCCAAACGTGCTCCCAGGACAAGAGGGAATGATGGGCCAAGAGCAAATGTACAGTCATCAACACATGTCGCCGCATTCGCCGCCGATGTTGTCACCACCGCCGCACCAGCCGCAACCACCGCCTCATTCCCAGTCACTAACTGCCCACTGACGATACCCCCCGTACCCTCCCTGATCCTACATCCCCCGCCAGATGTAACTTTACATAATGCCAGTGTTATCTCAGAAAGGAACAGGTCAAAAAACAACGTGTGCAAAAACAAGTTGCAAAAATATGCACATTCGTATTACATGTTTTTAGTACCGATTCCTCTGAGAGTGAAGTTGATAAGCCAGTGAGAAATGAAAAGAATCAACCATTTTTGAACAGACTTTGAAAGTGAAAAGAAAAGTGAACGACGGCCAGAGAGATTTTTAAGCAAGATTATGATTTAAGACGAGGATTTTAAAAAACCATGCATTTTTGTCAATGTTTAAAGAAAAGGCGAGTTTACACGAAAAATAATACATAACATAATGCAAGAAACTTTTAAAATGTAACTGTCCCTTTGTCCCACATCGAAAAATTACCCCAACCCCGGTTTTTATTTGTAGAGTCCATTTTAAAGAAACCAAACTTTGAAGCAAAGTTTTTTAAACTGCAGTTGTGTCAGAGAGGAAAAGAAAATGAAACGGTGCTCCCAAACAAAACAAAAACCAACGTAAAAAATCTTTTTTTTTTCAAAGTGACTACAGAAACAAAGTGTACAAGTGAGTTCTTTTTAGTTTGTAATAACAAAGAGCTAAAAATCCCAAATTTTAGAGCTAACAGTTTTAAAAAATGCAGCTAATTGCAATGCCAATTCTACAATTTTGTCACTTTTTTGAACTGATCTTCAGAGCATTTTATCTTTTTTCAAAGAGTTTAAAAATTATACATTTCAAAAAAATCTCATGATCCCTTGAAAACCCCACCCCATCGAATATTCAGCACACGTATTTACAAGTAAAAATGTATTCATTGCTCAACGCGATGTGGAAAAAAGCAAAAAAGGTAAGCAAAGAGAAATTTTGTGCCAAATTTTCTCCCAAATCGTCTCCAGAAGAAAAGAAAACTCTCGTTGATTACTGATTACTACGTATTTTCTCTGTCAAAAATGTTGTTTTGTCCAACGAGAGAGAAAGCATAATTAAAAATGCAAATACCCCATTGTTTGATCCTTATTGTGCCCAGTGGTCCCTTTTGTCCGTAGAATCATAAGGAGACTTTTAAGGATTACCCCAAAATATACAATTTTCTTAAGTACTTGTCCCCTTGATAATGACTAGTCTTGTGAGCCAGCAGAATTTTAAACATACAACATACATTATAATGCAGCATATTCGTTGTACATATTATAGTTATTACTATTATTATTACGTATGGATATAATATGCAAGTATCGACTATAAGGGGAATGAAAATTTATCAGCAAATAAATTTAAAGGAGAAGTAAGAGAAAAAATTATCATAGTAGTACCACTTTATAACACTTTTTTGTGCTTGACAAGCAAAGGAACTTGAAAAAAATTTCATTGACGAAAGCAAAGGGTGCATTAGACATTTTTGTTTGGAGGCTAGAGTAACACATACAACACAACAGAACAGGGCATAAAACGAAGAAAAAACCTTATAAGGCTGTTTTTTCTTGGAAACTGTCATAGAGTATAGCAAAATGTTTGATAGTAGTACGTTTAGTAGCGTTTTACGTTGCTTTTTCATCAGCAGACAAAAAACTCTGAAGAGCACTTTTGCTTGGATTGTTTATGGGTTTGGAGATGCGAAAAGTTGCGTAGTCAAGTCAAGTCTCATTCAACTTTGGCATTAGCACGGGTTTGCATTGGCATCGTGTGGTTATCGTGGCAGGTTTTGGATGCTCGGTTACTCAGTATATATGTAAGTTTTTTGTCATGAGAATAAGAGACTGCCCAAGATTCAGATTCAGACTCACTCAAGTCAGTCAGGACAGATTACATGTACTTCAGTTAAAATTGAGTAGTGAGCCACACTGTGACAGAGAGTGTATGGTCAAATGGCTACTCTTGCGTGAGCCAAGGTAGTATTTCACTTTGTAGATTTGAAAGCCTTCAGCGCACATGATTTTAACTAACTTACCATTGAAAGAAAAAGAGAGAAGTCAGGTAGAGTTGGATGTCAGTATCTCCGTAGACTGTCGAGTCGAGTCACTCTCCCGGTTTTTTAAACAATGAGCACGCGTTGAAATCCCCATGAGGTCCACCACCACCAACCCATCCCATCACCCTTTTTTTAATGAAAAAAATTCCAGCGGTGGAGCATTTTTGTACACTGAGGTCACAGGGTTGTTCGTTCGTCCTACGAAATAGTTTTCGGTGACGTGACGACATATGGGTGATTCTAATACGGGCATTTTCTCACTTCCCGGTTTCTTCCTAGTGTTTAATGCTGAGAATCCGGTTCAATTCTCACTTGCCAGTGTTTGTCCACATAGCTCCACGACTCAGCACGTCGTTCGATGACTAACAGCCAAAAGGCAAAGTTGGTTGCAAGGGATCTGTGGACAGAACTAGAAAAAAAGTTTTTTGGCATTGGCATTGCTTTCTTCTTTTTCAAACTAGGCTATGCTTTTGGAATTTGAATGTGCAGCGACCAAAGTGGTCCAAAGATCATCTGTGAAAGACTCAATGACTTTTACTGTAACGGCAAAGGAACGAGCGAAGTGAGAGATGGAAACGGCAACTTTGTTTCCTTTCAACTGTGTCCGTGGCCAGTAAAGAGACTTTGACATCATTCTAATCTGGACGATTGCCACGTCTATTGCTATTGCTCTGGATGTTTGATGTGTGCCCTGCTCACATGTTCCTTCATGATCCAAGTCCCCAGTTCAATTTGAAGAGCAAAAAATGCCAATATGAGCTTCACTCGGTCTTCTCTTTTCTTTCTAACGGTTATTTTCATACTGTGGCCATTTCAGAGTTGAATTGTATCATGGATTTGTATACGAGAATTTGTGAGTGTATGGAAGGAAAGTGTAAGGAAGGGCCAAGGGTCTCTATTTATGGTTACATTGTTCCTTCCTTTTTTCTATCGTAATTCCGAAGAGCCCAACTCACATGAGGTCCCGGAGTCTCCCTTTTTCTCAAGAGATTTTCCACGTATCACTTAGTCTAAGGGCGCATGGTGTAAGAATAGATGTAAGCTGAATCTCTGTCGAGTCTGTGTATCCCAAGCAATGCATGCACTGACAAAAAATGAAACACACCTGGATAGATCGGAAGGAGATGCAGAGATTCTGAAGAGAAAGACACATTACATTGGTATATGAAAAAAGCAGGAGCAAAAACTAACGCATTTCTTGTGTGTTGAAAAAGGATTTAGATTTTTGTACACACATTACATTTGAGACTGAGACGTATTGCGTACCCTAAACAATAATTCGTGTTCTAAGGGTCTTCGCTACAGTGAAAGGGTTATATTCTCTCTCTTCTCTTCTTTTCTTGTGTTTAGTGGCACTGTGTCAGATCTTTTAGGATCATTGGGATCTCTCTGTTTTTTCTAACCATTTCACACACTCTCCAGACCTATTTGACCCATCGTGGGAAATCATTTTTATATCTTTTTATGCATGGGTGCTGCGGCAATCTTGTCATGATCTGAAGGTGCTCACAGGGCACAGGAGCAATGACGACGGTATTCAATAGGAAATGTGCTATGCTTCACCGGAAAGATTCCGGTGAGTTACAAGGGGAAGTATAGCCAATGTTTTTGGCGGTTTGAGCTCACACAATAACACGTAAGGGCACACTTTTTTGTCTCCGTCCCTTCTTCAGTCCTACAACAAGGCAAATAGTACGGTTCCTTTTAAATCTGTTGGTCTTTTTTCTTTTGAGTGGCAATGGGAGAGCATTAGTGAGGAACGGTTCATGAGTTAATATCTTACGCTGACACGCTGAGAATGAATTTCGAACTAAATATCAAGGGACAAATAAAATGCGTATAGGATTTTAATGCTAATTCATTCCCTCACATCCACCGAGTTCAATTTTGAGATTTCAATCTTATTCAACGCTTCGTGTTTGCTTTTACGATTTCTTATGAGCCAAGCATTGGTTAACTCGTAATTGCAGTTGAGAATTAGTCTCACGAATCGCAGTGTGACGAAGACAAGGACACTTGCTTTAGAGTCACAACCTCATAACTACTTTTACTTATGAATTGCAGATGTATTGGCTATACAATTAAATTATCAAAATGCAGTTGTGGCACTCGTTCTGTGATGAAACGATGATGAATGGATGGAATTGTAAAAAAATTATTCAAAGTATTGAAATGAAGAACTAAATTGAATCGAAGGGTTGAGTTGGTTCGAAAAGACTCGAAATTTGGTGGTGTAGTGGTAGAGGATCAAAGTGATCGAGTGAGCACATTCTTCAAAATCTCATTTAAATTGACTGCTAACGAGCCAGTGAACGAAGTCAAGTGAAGAGGAGTAACTCAAGTGACTGGAATGGCGAGAGAACGGAACAGAGCAATAGTAAAGGAATGGATTGCACTGACACAAGTGAAGGCAAAGGCAACCTGTAAAAGCCATGGCTATACTCATTGTCTTGCTAAATACTCGAGGACATGGCTAGTCCTTATACTACGCATCAATAATTTATGTGCATACATTTTTGCACCTGGCGTTCCTTGCCGAGTCGTGCCGTTCCTATCTCCTCGTGTATCCCACTTACTTTACTCGTCTAAAAAGCATCCATTCAGTTTCACTGGAGGATTTTTGCTGTTTTTTCCTTGAGCGATCGTCGTAAGGATTACTCTAAATTTTTTTGAAAAAGGGGTATCGTACACTTATGACTATTCTGTTCCCGTTTTTACTATAATGGGTGGGGACAGAATGACACGAACTATGAAGTTGCCCCCTTCTTCTGAAAAAACTTAAGAAAGTGCCCCCTCCCAATTTTGAGAGATGACGTAATGGATAGAATGGAACCCCAAGAACGACCCTCCGACACGAGCTGAATACGAAATGGGATTCCGCTTTGGAAACCCCTTCTCTTCTATGATATTGTATAAGGCGAGTTTTTCGAGAGACGAGAGACGCGATGGAGAGAGACGAAACGCAAGGAACAGCAGCAGCAGCTACGTTTGGGCTTTTGGTTTTGGTACTCTTGCGTCCGTCCGTTCCGATATACGATATTACCCACGGCACTATAACTCGGGTTTGTGGATATGCACGTTCATACTTTTCCTTCATTCAGGTCACGTCCAAAGAGACCAAATCTAAATTTTACGCGTATCGCCAGAAATGCATTTGCCCGGTTTTTCTTTCTCTTCTCTCGACTCGACTTCGACGACTAACCCTCGTGCTGGTTTGACTTAGTCCAGCCAAAGCCATAGGCCCAACAACGAGAGCCAAAAAGCCGACGACGACGACGACTACGACGATCAACTCACTTTGTGTTTTGTATGTGCATGCATGTTGTTACAAGTCCTAAAGTCCGTAGCTAGAAAAACTTATTCTATGCAATAATATATGTACTGCTTACACATCACACTGCTCACTCACTGCTACGCTATTTTTTGGTCCTAAACATTTCAACTACTTTCAACCAAAGCACACTCTACCTTAGTACAATTACAACAGCTTCTCCATGATACATTTTGCTACACCTTTATTATCTCAATCTCACCTTGCAGCCACACGTATTAAGTAAATTAAGTACTGACTGGAGTTCACTTCCTGTTAAAGAAGTCAGTTGGGTGGGAAACCTTTGAAGTGCACGGAGAAAAGATGCACACAACCAGAAACCCTCAAAAAATCTGATAACTTTTCTCGAAATTATTACCAATTTTGCGTTGCATTTGAATTACAGTATTACAGAGTGCATTTGTGCAAGTACAGCAGTACAGGTCCATAAAAACGCAAGTTGTACCACTCTTTCGTATATCACAATTCACAAAACTGCACCTGTGAGTTGTCACCTTCGGTTTCTCCTTCATTTTGTGGGTTTACGCTATTTGGCTTTTGGCAAGGATACACAAAAGTAGATTTATAGTGCTAAATTGTTTTATGACCTGTTACACGTTAAAACGATCGTTTCAAAAGATATAAAGACATTGCAATGAAATGATTTACAATTTTTCACTTGGTGAATCACTCGAAATGTCGGCTACGAGTGCAAACTAAGATTCAGTAGCGGTACTTTGAAATGACGAACCATTGAAAATTGATAGCTTTTGGTTGAAAATTGAAAGGAAAAGTGTCTCAAGAAGTCTAATACCCTGTAATATTCTCTTGTCTTTTAAAAGCTTTCAGAGACTCACAAAAAAGCGTGATATTTAGTTGTAAAAGTAAAAAGGCTATATGTGGTCTAGCACTCGTCCCGTTGTACTATACTGTCAAAAGTATGAGGTATGAGGTACAAGAATGAGTTTACAAGAAAGGAAAAGTGCAGGGTAGCATTAGTGAGAAAGAGTAAGACAATATGGGTTGTACCGTTTACGTTTACACGGGAGATAGAGATAGTGGTGCAATATAATAAAGGTATAGTAAACTCATGATGAACTGAAGGACGGATCTTTAAACATTATAATGGTTTGGAAGACAGTGTGTGTCCTTTGTTCGCATTATCCAGAGCTGCCATGTAATTTAGTATTTCTCCGTTTCTGACTGAACATTTTGTATGTGCGAACAAAAAGAGATTTTCAGGGGCGCTCCACATTGTGTAATGGAATGGTATTAGGTATTATGACTCTGGCCAAAGAGTGTCGGACGGGCAAAATGGGATAATAGTAGAGAAGGAGGGGGAAAGAGCAATGTCTTCATAAAAGACTGTGATTCGGCACTTTTTCCGATTAATTAAGATCGCACTGACGCACTCTTGTACACACGTTTACACATTTCTCTATACTATTTCTTTTGAGAATGAGAAGCATAAAAAAACGGCTTATAGAAATGTCGCGTGACGAAACTTATTCAAACTAAACGAAACTTTTTCCTTTCCCTGAGACGACGAGACACAATTTGTTTTTCGTAGTATCATGTTAAGGCTACAAAAATTAATTGAAGGGGTTATAATGAACCGTCAGCTGGGACGATTTGTCTCCGTCTAGTATGAATCTCGACGGAAGTGTTGGAGTGTTAAGTTGGTTTAAATTTACAGAGAATTGAGTTGTTCTGCCACATTTCTAAGGTTGGAATTGTGGAATGTAGTATAATTTGAGGTTTTTTCTCTCGATTTTTCCTTCATAAAAATCGCACATTGCGAATCATTTGAGATGAAGATTGTGCATTTGGGTTTTCTTTCGCCTTAAGCGTATTCAATGCACACGACCCAAGACACAAGACCCAACCCAGATTGAATCATTGTGTTTTGGAAATGAGGGAACAAGATGCAAGATTACAATGAGGAACTTGATGATAGGGATTTTAGCACACGGCAATATAATCTCCAGTTCACATCTTTTTGGGAAAGTTGGTCCTTCTCCGTAAGTAAAGGATGTCGCAGTCGCAGAGTTTTTTCCTCGGCCAATTAATTGTGGTTGATGAAAGTTACACAGGTGTGTTTGTGTGTTCCTCATGACCCTGTGTGCAGTCCTCTCTCATTTCTCTATGTAAAGTCACGTTGCTTAAACGTCGTTTTGAGGTGAAGTCCTCAAAGGTTACATCTGTGTACGTGTAAACAACGAGTAGACACAGGTTAGTAAAATGGAAAATATCGAAAAGACTTCTTCTTGGTGTTCTTCTTCATCGTCTTTCGTCTTCTTCTCTTCTAACTCCTTCTCCTCGTGGAGAAATATAGAATAATTCTGGCAACATGGACGTAGGGTAGCATTCCATTGGCACTCCCAGCCAGACTGACTGCAAGGTATAGGCAAGAAAAGCAGAAAGAAGACGCACATCAGTCTTTTATATTCTTTATACCTGAGCTGCCTAAACGTACGTGTCGTTACTACGGGCTTACTCACTTTACCTTTTGGCTCTTCTGGGCCGATAGTGTAGTTTGCGTTGGGCTCCTTCAACAACAAAACAACAACTGCATCTCGTTTCATCTTCAGCTTCTTCGTCGCTTATTCTTGAGTCATAATAGCATAACACATGAAAAAAAACCTTGTGGTTTCCTTCAAAACCCAACCCTAAAAACACAACCAAAATTCATCTTCTATAAAAGCTAGTCCTGCAGTCCCACTAGCTCTCCTCTGACTTTACCTGTTTCATTTTAAGTAATAATGTAATTTTTCCATCACAAAGTCCTTTAGTGTTTAACCTTTTTGACACACGTGTGTCCACGTTTTTAGAGACGTATCATTTCGGAAGGTCTCAAGTCCCACGTACATCGTCCCTTTTTTATAATGCCTTTCGCCTAAAACGATGCCTGACAGAAAAGAACCTTGTTGTCTTCTCTCTTTCTAAATGTTAAAGTAGCCCAGGAAGACACTGTTGTATTGGTTTAGTAGTATTATAGGAATTATATGTTAAGGACCACATATGAGTTTTCAAGAACACACTTTCGTCTCATCTCACCTCACATCACCACCGGCAAAGCTGATGTTCTTCCCTGTCTCTCAGACAGGTCTAAAGAACGTCTGAACGTGCCTCAAATTCTCCTTTGTGTTGCGTGGTAATCGTAATTTCCATGGTCCATTTGTTCATCGCATTGTTCTCCTCGGCTTAATTGAATTTGAGCCAAGCAACTTACCTCTCTGTAGTTTCTGAATGGAAGCGTTGGTCACTGAATGGTGTCACGTTGACATTGCAATTTACATGGTTATTTCAAAGATTTGTCCTTGAATTCATTAATGAAAGCTGAAAGAAGCTAAATGTGTGAAGAGGTTATGAGGCTGCTGAAGCAGCAAGACTTTTGTCTAAAAGAAAGCATGGACAAAGCTGGTGTACGAGTTATACAAGTTATATTATCAGTATCGATGTATTTCTTAAGTATTTTGAGGGGAACTGGGAAAACACAAGAGATTGTGTTGTTGAGCGCGACTGAGAATGTCATACAAACTGAAAGAGTGTTTGGATCCTTTTCTGACGGTTTTGGATTTTGGAGAGTTGAGAGCAGTATTTTCTCACCCTCTGGAATTAAGCTTATATCAAAATAGTAAGGCCGCGGGTATGTAGAAAGTCTTTTTGGAAACCCGGCGCAAAAGTCCTCTGGTTCCATCGCATCGCATCGGTACATTTTATTCCTCCACAAGTTAGTTTTAAGTCTCGAAGACTTCCAACTCGACGAAGACGAGGGCTCGTTGCTTTTTCCTGGTGAAGGTTTAGTTTTGGCCGTGCTCTCATGGTCCTACACGCCGCCGCCGCCTTCCTTAAAAAAAGCTTCTCGTTCCGAAGAACGTGACCTGAAAGAAAAGTACCTTCACCCTACCCTACACACGGTCGTTCCCTCGGTCCTCGGTTCGATGTTCCTCCGTCGCCTTAGCTAGGATAGCTACAGTTCTTTGCCTGTGCTTTTGAATAGTTTTTGTGTATTATTTTTGGAACTACAACACTCAAAAAAATACCATGCTCAAATTGCCCACCTTTCAACTCGAGTGCATTTCAATTATTGGTCAATCATATTCTATGTCGATTTTGTCTGACGCACCAGCTGCTTGAATGGCGATTGACGATCCGAGGATTCATTCAGGTCAACAAAGCTGTGTGGCTTGCCTAGCGTCTTGTTTGGAGGAACATCTTAAAGCATAATCTCGATGACATAATTCATAATGCCGTAATGGACTTATGTGTTACACTTACAGTATCGAATGTGGTATACAGACAATGAAATCATGATTAGTAGTCTAGCTGCTGGGAATCAGTAGTAAAGTGAGTTCCCGCTCAAATACTTAATTAATATGGGACAGTTGAGTCACGCTGTAAAGCACTGAAAGTAAATAGGGAATATGGCAAATGTGTATGCATATGAGAAAGAAGGTTGGAAGAGGATCTCCTTCGTACCTGTAATGTATGAATGAATGGAGTGAATGATGAGTGCATTGCATGTTGTCTGTGTGAAAGGGCTAAGGCAAATAAGAAATGTTGAAGAGTCAGTAGTGTTGGCGAGAGGAGAGTGAGAGACGATTGTAAAGGCTTATGGACAAGGCAGACGATGTGGAAAGGGAAGAATGACTACGGCTTATGATAAAACCTTGCCGGTGGAATAGGGCGCTTCAAGAAACGAGGGAACTAGAAAAAAGTCCGTTTACATGTAAATATATGTGCATAAATTAAAGAGACCGAGTTTTTATTAGTATTATTATTTTATTATCGGGCCGCTGCTTTTTCCACTCTACCTACGGAGTACGAACGTAGTAGTACTACATAGTAGTTCAAAAACGCTTTTAGATGCTTCGTTGCTTACTCAACTCGCCTTTTTATCTGTTATCTGCAAAAAATGAGGATCAGATTAACTCGCTCATAACATTGTACGTTTTTCCCTTCAAATGCACACACTGTAAGAAGTCAAGTGCAAGGCTGAATGGTTCAAAAACTGAGTCTAGTTTGTATCTTTGCGTATTATCTCACATCTTACAAGCGCCTATCTAGTGAATGTCAACTGGGAATACTAAAAGAGGCTACGACGACAACGACAACAACAGTACGACATCGCGCAAACCATTGCGACTAGTGTCATTCGAAAGACTCGCTTGTTTTTCTTACTTTTTTAAAACTGGCGTGTCGTCGTCATTTGTGTGGAAAAACGACCCACTAGCATACACACACAACACGACAACATGGGCACATTGCATAGTTTCAAACCTTGTTGACTCGTCCATGTCCACTCGTCTTAATGATGCGATGCGATGTCGCTTTGCCTCGTCATTTTTATGGACGTTTTATCTCGTCGTCATTCTGGTTGTCGTCCCTCGTGAGTTGGACCAAATGGGTTTTTGTTCCGCGTCAATGAAAACTGTAGTGAAAATTTCTCAATTGTATTTTACTAGAGTGCACGGAACAAGTGTCATATCACGCATAATTTTTGCACTCTATTCTCTATCCTTCATTAGACTTTACACTCTAGCACGTGTGATTAAAAAAGATTTTTTTTTCTCGCTTGATGCTTACATGCTTTGCTTTGCTTCGTATGTCATCATGCCGTATCAACATAACTCACAATGGGCCAAGGAGAGATTACATTTTATTATAAAGAGAAGTGAATCGTAAGTGCATTTGCATTTGCCTCAATGAACCTCTCCGATCCTGTCTTGGCGAAGTGAGTTCGTCCTCAAAGAACAATGCTTTTGATATAGTGAACGGTTATAGGAACATTCTGCCATAGACTCATTTTTGTCGTATAGACTTAAAGGGTTGTTGTTGTTGGGCCATGAACGACGGTGCGGTGAGATTTTAGTTATAGCAAATGGACATTGAGAAGCTTCTTATTGCATACTACTACTTACTCACCTTTGGCTCGTATGTCTTTTTGTATGTTTGGACTTGAAGATACGGTGATACGAATGAGTAGAGATGGAGAAGACGTTCTCTCTGAATAGTTTTGAGCATAACATTGCGTCTTGTGTATACTATACAATACACCAGTTCATAGTTTCTGGACTGATGGACCGTGGAGGTCGTACAGTCCTGCCCTATGTGAGAGTACAACAAAGTCCCTTTACGAAGTCGAAGCCATTAACGAAATAAATTGGCTGATTCAACTGGCTCGAGAAGATCATGATAAATATAGGAAGCGAGCGTACGTACAGACTGGAAGTGTTTAGGCAAGTCTCCCTTTAGTTAATGTAAGAAGAAGCAGCATAACTTTTTGGCTCATCCGCGTGGCTATGAACATTTGAGGAGGCTATAGAGGCGTGTATGAAGAGAGATTATACCTGGTCTTCTCTCCTCTCTCATCAGGTGTGTGGATAACCTTGATGAGGAACACCAGCATTCAGAGAGTCAGACAGAGGAGAACTCCTCGGGGGCAACTCAGACACTGCCATACGTGTGTGCATTAAATAGAAAATGAGAAGAGTAGAAGAAGTCACTTCTTTCGATAGTATTTCGTGGCTCTCCGTGGTAAAAGGTCACCCCCTTAGTCCGTTTCGGGGTCAACAAGTGGGAGTCGAGGACATCATCATCTTTCTTTCTCTCTCTCTCTCTCTCTGCTTAAAAACCTTCTATGAATGTTGGTGCTGGTAAACTGTAAAGAAGAGTTGTTGTGTGATGCGGAATGGGATGGGATCGTCATCATACCGTCGTACTCAAATGCATATGAGCAACGTGTGTTCAACTTGTAGCTGGCATCTTATGCTCCGACGTCCACATTGTCCTACCTGTCCTGCATTTCGACACAAGTCTCCTGTGTCCAAACTGCCTAACGTCAACTTGTGTAGAAAATTAGTCGTCTCAAAATGCAGGATGAACCTTACCCTACCCATTGTAACCTATGCCATCACATTCGGCTTGTTCCAAACTCTCCTCAATCACAGACAATCATGCTTCATTGTTTAAAAAGCATTTCAATGGATTTAATGTTCTTCTCAAGAAAAGCCAAACCGCGTGCCAAACTATATGATACTATTGCTCCTTACTTAAGTAATGTAAATATGATACAGTATAATAACTAAAAAAGACGAATTATATTACTGTAAGGAGTGCAAGGAAATCTTTCCATTGCACTTATCTCATCTCACTCAGTTATCTCAAATCGATCTTAATCTCAGTTCCCAATCCTGAGAAAGCATTTAAATGTTTTCCACACCTAAATGTCTCTGTTCTGAAAGGCGGTTATTTGTTATGTGTGCATAATGCTGCTTAAAAATGCTGTATCATGAGGTTGACACGTGGTTGAGTATCAGTACAAGAATGGCAAAAGCGTACAGTCCACAGTGCACTGTGAGGTACACAGTTTGGATATGTAATTGAAGTGTTTGAAAAGGAGAAGGTTAGTGAATTGGTTGGTTGAGTGAGTGGACATTGTGCTCATCTGTTCTGACTTGATTACGTCAGTGTAAGTAAATGAGTGAAAGATTATGATGAAGTTGGAAAGGGTAATGTTGAGCTAGGAACGGTTGGATGTGTTTATAATTGAAAATTGACTGAAGAGTCGTGAGATGCGCACAAGCCCAAGAGATTGGACTACGACGCGAGAAGACAGACGAGAAAGAAGTGTTGCGAGGCAGGCAGGCTTTGGGAGGTGCGGACCCCAAAAAAATGTTCATTCTTACTGAGGATGACCAACCACACCTTCACAACCCTTGGGCAAACTGAGAATAAAAAAGGGATGGGCTTTTTCGTCGTCGTGATGAAAACTAACCACAGAATTGAACCCGAAGACCGACGGGGCCAAATCTTTTACTTTAAGGCGTGCTGGAAGACACAGTGAGAAAATTGCCGGTTTTGTGGTGGCCTTTTAATAATCAGTCACTTTTCCAAATATTTCTGCCTTGTAGCTTTAAACTTGCATGTCGCAAGAAATGAATCAAGAGACCCAAAGCCTACGTTCAGTTTCGTCAAATCTAAAGTTAAGCATCTACTACGAGTTTGTGTTTGTAAATCTTGCTAATGTGAGAGGCAGGTGAACCAAGATCAAATCGTCGACCCGCATTGTCCTTCCACGTTATTTTTTTCTGGTGGTACACACTACATTACATGCAGATTTTGCAGATTGTCATGCTAAACTATTGCTCATTCATAGGGTAAAGTTGTAAAATCAAGTGTACATTATACAGGAAATTCCCATTGAACAGTTACACATTCGAACTTCAAACCTTCTTGTTTCAAAATATCAAAGTGTGGTTCTTTCCTATTCGTATAATGTCAAAATCTCAGTCGCTTGCTTAGGTGGGCTGGGACACAAGTCTCCTTGTCGCTGTCGCTGTAGCCTTGTCAGAGTTTTGTGTTGTATTCGTACAGATACAATTTACATACTGTCACACTGTCACTGCATATGATATACCAGCTTCGCTACATAAAAACATTGTTATGTGTATACAATACATCTTATGGTTGCATGCAACTCGCAGAATACGAAAATGGAGAGACCTGCTAACTTGACCTTACAATCAGCATCACTTCTTATAGGATGAGCCTTGTGAGCTATTAGCACTGCAGTTATTCAAGCTATAGAAACAAACGAGAAATTCAAAGCTAATGTTCTCGCTTTTGTCAGTTCCTTTGTCTGCTTGAGTCTCAATCTGAATCACTGAAGGAATGTGCATTTATTGAGATTAGATTGTGAATGATTCGATTGTATTAGAATTAGGTCTGTATGCATTACATCAGAAAAGCAATTCATTTCACTGGTGCATGAGATCACTTTACGTGCCGTGTCATTGTCATAGCATAACGGGGCAAAATCCCCAGATTCATCCATAGTATCATTCCAAAGCATGAGAGAAGATAGTGTTTTTCAACCCTTTTTTGGTCCACCGTATATGATGTTGACGTGACGCACCGTGAAGCAGCAAGCAACAGAAACAAGCAGAAGCAGCTCCGGCAAAGTGTAATCTTAATCAGAGTCCACACATAGGGAAATCCCCAGAAATCATCATGATCATCTCCCCTCTGCAAAAAAAAATCGCCCAAAAAGACAATTTTGTTAATGTCCCTCTGGAGAAATGGCAAGGCTTGTTGGATGGGGCATGGACCATTGCCATTGATATCGGATGCAAGTCAACTTTTCCTAGTTGGTCGTGGGATTCGGGAACACCAAAAGCATCTTCAACTGGAGACCGTGCCGTAGTCTTCTTGCCGGGTTCTCGTCATCTCGAATCTTGAGGACGTAGTAATCGTTGTTGCAGTCAGGAAAAGAGACTTTGTGAACAGAGAAAGAGACTGGGAGATGATCACATAGAAGAAATACACGCAGACAAGAAGGCGAGTTTTTGGACGCTGGTGAGGGACTCGTATAGCTCAACTATGCCGGTAAGAATGGGCCCCTGGAGAATGATGAAAAAGGGTACAACTCACTCCCTTTATATATTATAAGCACAGGGCAACCTTATCAATCATACAAATCCCCCCTTGAGCGATGGAAACTGGTATTCGGTCAGACGAAGAACGGATGGAGGCAAAAGGAGCAAGAAGACAAGACTACAGGTGCATCGTCTCTTGCTTCGCTTCATCTCTCGTCCAACTCTTTCTTCAAACCTCGTATTCTTCATTCTTTTCTGCCTCCTTCATACGTTTTATTAAACGTTCCAATGCACCATCATTATTATTATTATTATTTTCAGATGTTTCTGAAGACTTGAACTTTGACCTAAGGGTGGGCTTGTTTTTTACACCATTCTTCAAGCCTCACTTTTTTTTCAACCCTTCTTCTTTTCTTTCGCTTCAAAAATCTTCTTCTCTCCTCGCTCTCCACCTTGTACACATTTTTCTCTTTCTGATATGAAATCCTGAAGCAACAAAAGGGGCAGATTGATTGACCTCACCGTGTGTTCTGGATTTCAAACTCTGCTTCATCAAAATCAAAAGTAACAAATGCTCGATGTAACGCAGGAGCCATCGGCTTTTCATCAACCCTCACGTAAGTAAACTTGGTTCTTTTTTCAATTTTGTAATGCATAATCATAATTGCTACAATGCACCATTCTATCATACAATTCGACAAAACAAAATGCTGAAAAGTACATTCATACAGCAATACACGAGATTGGTAGATTGGTCTCATAAGTCTCACTCACTCGTTGGAATGCCACAGTAGTGATTTGAAATTGTAAAAAGTAGGGTTGTTGACTGTTAAAAAAGTAATTTAAAGGAGGTAAAAATGAATTAAGAAAAGTAAAAGAACTCGGAAGAAATTGAGACAAAACCTTTTTTTAGTTTTAAATGAAATGGTGGTAGAAGTATAATTGCACACCTCCCCTTCCCTGTAACCCAAGAAGGTAATGTGCTTGCAGCCAGTATGGAGAATTCAATTAATCTGCCCTCGGAGACCAATCACACCAACCCTTTTCATTACAGGGTCTTCTTTCTTGTGTCCCCTCTCGTCTCTCGCCTTGTGCCATAAGCCTCAAAAAGAAAAAGCAGTCGAAATTGTCTGAGCAAGAGAACAAAGACATTTTGTAGAACATTGCATAGAGTGTAGAGATGTAAATGTAGACAGAACCTGTTGGTTTTGCCACAAAGGAAAAGATGCGAGAGAACCCATTGAGAAGAATGATATAATTTTGCACTAAGAAACGTAGACAACGACGAAGTTTTGAAGAGAAAGTTGTTTTTGAACATTGTCCAAAGTAGCCATAGGCTATAGACAAAAGGGCTAGCGTCCCATGCGAAAAAAAAACTGTTGCAGACTCACGTAGAATTAAAAAGAATTTCCTTCGTTTATCAAAGCTGAAGTATGATGAGAATGAGAGTTGTTTGGGGCTTTTGTAATAAAAATCAGACACCAAATGATCCTTCGGAATGTCCACCAAAATACAGTGGGTGCGGAAGATGACTTTGAGTAATTGCGTTTAATGGAGATGGTTCTCTTTGGGATTGGGGTTTTTGCAGGGGCCAATCCAATGTTGCACTTCGCTCTTCGACTCGATTATCAACACTCTCAAATGACAGCAAGAACTCGAGGGGAGATTGCGTCCGAGGTCCGAGGAATGCCCGTTTTCTTTGGGGTCCACCCTCAAATGCTTCTCTATACACTAAAATGTCCATCGTCCGGGTCTTCTTACTGCGGTCAGCTCCCGGTCACTTGTTGCAGGTAAGTGTTTTTTCCATGGGTTCACATTCCCCTATCCGTTTTTATTTCTCACACAATATTCTTTGGGTCAGCTTAACCCCAGTGTGATTTAACGGTCAAACATTTTGGGGTCACAGTGAGAATTTTTGGTATATATACACTATTGTATTTTGTATCTAACCATACTGCACCGAATTACAATCCAAACAATCCAAAGTCGTTTGAGGGTTGAATGTATTGCCTTTGTAATTGCGATGGATTGGGCCATATTCTGATTATTCCATTTACGTAAAAGTTGAACGAACTAGTAGTAGAACCAATTGCATATCAATTGATGATGGATACGTATCATATATACACATAAAGTAACAGTTGCTGCAAGTTTCAAGCTGTAAATGCTAGTTGTACTTACAAATCTAGTCTTTTTTTCGTTCGCATGAAAGAAAATATAAATGTGACACTTGGCACATTTGAGCGTAGCATTTGGGACGAAAAACGTGTTCAATCCATTGGGTAAGTGATGAGAAACTTTGTTTTGGGGCGATTTGCGGTCGATCTGACCACGACACAACCATAAATTGGGTATACCTTTGAAGAGTAAGTCAACATGTTGTATGGATTTGGATTCTGGACACGAGGGTAAATCGGCTGTAGTAGACTTCATGTAGACTATTTGTAATGATTGGAAAACCTCCAAAGTCATTTTATGAAGCAATTGTACGGTGCACGTTTAAAGGGCACATTTCCTAAGCATGATGGTATTCGGACAAGACCCTTTTTCCTGACCACTTTTCATTGAGAATGAGAAAGGCCCTTTGAAAATTTATTGACGCTTTTGGTTGCTTGTAATTGTTTGTGGGTACAAGGTGGAATCCCAATTTGTAGCGGGCGTGGACTAACGAAATTTTCCTGTAGTTTATGTGACATTTGAGGTTTTTTGAAAAATTTGAACATGTAACAATGCAACCGAACAAGTGAGCACTTTGAAACGTGCCTGTGTGGCTTCTGGTCTTCATATTTAAATGAGAGGTTGGAACTCAAGTTAAGTTTGCTCACAGGCTGCTATTAACCACTCAGTGTAACAGGTTGAAATGAGAAAAATTGCTTCAAAAAACTGCTATTCAAATTTTTATGCAAAAACAGGGAGAAAAAAGGAAGAATGGATGTCAAATTAAATTATACAATATGCATGTTTATGTTTGTGTTTTGGCCTGTGGGATTAGCCAGTTTTGCACTTGTTGAACGTCTAATTGGACAGAAAAAACGAAGGAGTAAATAATTGCAATTTTTCTGAAAAATGAGTGCACATTGAACACCTTTTGGTTGTAGTTGACTCTACACTTTTGTGTTTTGGAGACTGGGCTTGCTGTGGTCGTGGGATTATCAAAAAGCCGAAAATTCCGTGCTGAAGGGTTTCTTTCGAGAAGTAAGATTGCAGATTGCATGGCAATGGGATCTCATGAAGTGTAAGTGTGCAAGCATTGTTAGTGCGTGTAACAATGATGATAAACGGGTGAGCAACAGATCAAGTGCTGTGTGAGAGACGAGGAGGATGACTTCCCTGTGATAGGCATAACAACCCATGAGAATGGCACACAGAACTTGTACAGGGAGGGTTAGACGGGAAAAAAACGAGAACACAAAAGTGAACACAGGTAGCTGGAAAATTTGAATTTTTAATCAGACGCTTGCCTATAGTAGTAAATGCGAAGCATAAAAAACTTGTAGCTGGGCATGAGCTACATATTAATGTAGCCCATATAACCATCCTCTTCAATGCGACTTGGGCATGTTGTCTACTCTTTCTGTGTGGATTGCACACACACACAGAAGACAAGTGCAGAGTGGACCATTCGACCGGGTCTGAAAAGTCTGATTCTGAAAGTTGATGCTCAAGGGATCTTGTCTCAATGCTGCAGGTATTCATCTGGTTTCACTTCACTCTCCAGTTTCTGTGATGCTGGTGGAATGTGCCCACATTTTTTCTTTGCACAGGTTTTTACATTAAGACTCCCGTCACTTTGTTGCAAAGGGACTATGAAGGAATTTCAAATCTCTTTTTGAACGGCTCACACACCTTGTTCATACGACCACTTGACAAAAGTCTAACAGATGATACAGGTGCCTTTTGGACTTGAACTACTTGCTTTGAATACGTGTACATGCGTTTTTTTTATTCTTTTTAAAACAGTCTGTGTAGTTGTAGTGTAATGAGAATGACCCTAGAATGGAATCTGAAGAGACGAATGGGCTACAAACGAACTATAAAATGGATTGTATGATACACTAACACAACATCGTCTTCGTTTACGGGATGATGGTGGTAACTTAATTAAAAAAGGTGAAAGAGCACAACCTCCTTGGTTCCCAATCTGGATCAATTTGCATGGTAAACTGGACGTGTAATTGAGCTGAGAAAACAAATGGACGAGATACAAGCAAAAGCCTCTGGAATGATCTGATAACACACATGAAATAGTGTCTTCACTGACTCTGAGCAATTCCAGAGTTTCTCTTGTCTTTTTCTTTTTCTCTTCAATTCTTCATGTGGAAAACTGGCTCGGGGAAACTACGTAACTCTTAAACCCGCCGCAGTTAAACGGTCCTTAGTCCTTTTTGTTGTTGAAACTCCCGTCCAAAAGAGCTGATACTTGTAGAGATACCAAATGGGATTGTTCCACATTATTTAAACTTGTTCCCGTTTGCTCAGCCTGAACATTTGAGACAGATTAATTACTACTTTACGTCATTACTTAATGGTTACTTTTCTGCACCTTTTGTCATGTGTTAGTTACGATGTGATGCTCAAACTGTACAAGACGTCGCAGTTCGCTGTGGGAAGGTTGAAATGTTACAGGTGTGCAAATCACTATGCAAATTTTCTCTCACGCTAATTTAAAACTGTTGTGATGTGAATGCATTCCATTTTCCCTGGTCTGGTGTTCATGTTTGTTTTGTATTTCAGATTTCAGTTGATGTATAAAATTATTCGTAATTATTTATTAAGGATCATACAAAAAGAAAATAGCAGGGAGTGCATTGAGGCACACGCAGATAGGCATGGCAGGGTGACTTTACGGGCAATTGAGGGTATCATGTGTCATTGTTGGAGTAATGGGCAGGAATATTACCGTCTAAAAAGTAGTGAGAAGACAAATAATCAAAATGATCTCAGCGTAACCCAGAATTGTCAAGCAGGCCGTGACCCGGGTAGATCGGGAGAGAATCCTGCGGAGCGTCGCCGCGTGAATGATCAGAGGACACAATGTCCTTTTTTTGGTTCTTTTGGGATCACACAGCATCCCCGTGAAATATTGACGGAAAACAATGGGCAAAAAGTCAACACAGACGACGTTCGTTCACGTGGCTCATGGAGGCTGACAATTTTTATATCTCCAATGTTGTTGTGTGTGTGTGAGTCTGAGCCTCCCGGAAAAAAATGAAGGCTGTCCTTCAGTATCATACATCATCCCCCCTTCAGATTCGTGCATTGGGTTCACTTCGGTGTCTCTCTGTTCAGTCTCTCCATTGTTCAATTGTCCCTGGCTAATAAAGGGGAACTAAAGTGTATTTTGTGTGCGGATAGTTTTTTCCTAAGCGTCCTACTATATTCCAATGTTACAACGCTACAACATGCATTTGCAGACACAAGGCTTCTTTCGACGTATGCACAAGGATCATCATTTCAACCAGATTTACTCTCTGACTTACTTCAATTGTGTCGATTTCACTGTGTGACTTGAGCCGACTGAGTCGCTCAGGATTTCTCCAATGCATCTTTCTGTATTTTTAGGGGTTTTAGCCCACTGCCTTTCAAAAGCGTTGAGCCTTTGGCCCGTCGAGAACGATGACGGGGAAAATACCAAACGGAGAAAGAGAGAGACTTGATCGAGATTCTCTCAGGCCCTGAGCGACTCAGACAACTCAGAGACTTTACTATGTCGTGTGTGTGTGCCAAAGTGTATAGGACAATAGAATCGAGAAGGTCTTAAGCACAGACACAGCCGCAGGAGTGACTAGCTCTTATTGTGTTTATGTTATGCACTATATGCAGAATAGGGTCGGTGAGGAAACACAGGGAAAGTCGTCGTCGGAATTAGAAGATTGATGGCCGACGTTTCGGCAGATTTATGCCACTGCTGCGTTTTTGAAAGGGTGCTCATTCTGCCATTGATACTCCCTTTCAACCCTACACCGGCATAAGAGAAGGATGTTTGTTGATAGAGTCACCGATTTCTAAATTGCACCCGAGGATGTTTCCGGAGATTTAGTTCATTTCGGCAGTCAGTCGTCATCACTTAACTTTGTGTCTTTTTTAGAGACGTTCAGTCTCGAAACATGCCCAAAAGGGTTACTTTAAAATGGCGTGACAAATTCCTCCTGTATTTTTTATTGTAGTAGCAACTTTTATAATGGTTACTCTTACTGGTTACTACAAAACTGATCGTTCTGCTTTTTTTTTCACTGAATAGAAAGAGGATGTAAAGACCGTCGTTTTATGCAAATTAGCTATGGACTTGAAGTTTGGTTTTTTAAGGTTTTGAGAGTTCAGGATACTACGTTCCGAAATATATCCTTTGAAAAAAGTCGTAGTGAACAATATATTGAATTATATAACAAGAGTTGAAATATTGAAAAATATGTTGACAAAAATTAATTCTTGATTGGCCAACTTAGAAACTTGGAGAAGCTTTGATTTAAGTGAGTGGTGAAAGGGAAGTGAGTGGCATCTCAAGTAATGTACGCAGAGCCGTGTTTCCGGATCAATATTGCACACCACACTCATATGTAAGTTTTCAGGAGTCAAGCTCCGACTGGAGTTCCGGGTTGTCTCTTTTCTGTGTCTTCATTTGCATATTCTTGGGAATATCGATCTTTTGTGTGAGCAGAGAAGAAGGGACGCGAGAGAAAAGAGAAGGCAAAAGAGACAAATATCGAGGTTTGTCTCTTCCACATCCAAGGGCAGGCTACGCAACAGACACCGCATACACAACCTAAACGTAGAAAAGTCTCTCTCCTTCCATTCTTCGGTTCATAAATCTATTGACAGTCGTTCACAAGAACTTTCTTTTCCTATATATCTCAGTCAGTCTCAACAAAAACAAAGTAACCTTTAAACTCCATGGAACCTTCTCTTATCCAAGGCAAAAAAATTTTTGTGGCAAATTGATTTTACAAGATTAGAATACCTATTACAATAATGTAAGCTTTTCAACTTTTTTGTGTTCCCGTTCCTTGTGATGCTTAAATAAAAAAATCTTTAATTAAAGCAAAAATGAGATGACACAATTTCAAATTCTATTTTTCTTTAATGAGAACAAAACAGAGTGGGCATTATAATTTCCTGTAATTTTTTTAAAGCGTTGCATGGAGAAAGTATATGAGAAAGTTTAAAAATGGTTAAGTTTGTAGCTAACTTTTATATTTTTTAAAGTAAAAGAATTTTTAGCCATGAAGTCGGTTTTCCCCTGAGGGACAATGGGAATGAAAGCTCCACTGACAAGTGAAATTAGATTAACAAACGTGCGGGGGAACAAAGGATGATAACCCTTTTCCCTTCAAAGTGTCAACGACTGCGACGAGGCCGAGTGACGGAGCTTTTGCCATGCGGATGTCGACTGAGTCGTGAATATAAGAGGTATCCTCGTGGTCTTTCTCTGCTCTCTCCGTGGTGTGTAATACAAGCGGACGCGTCAGGTCGGAATATATTGGGGCCTTATTGGATTTTGCGGTGGGAGAGAAGTGCATTCTTCTCGTCAAAACTCTAGTCTTGCCCATTGCGGCTACATTACGTGGCTTCCCAAACACCCGAACTTTGAATTCACTACAAAATCTGAACCCTTTCCACTTTCCACCACTGCATTGCATTCTCTGCACTTTCCATGCTTCATCCTTTCGAAATCCACAGTTCAAATCTCACCTTTAGCCAATTATAGGATTTGAGATGTGATGCATTGGAAAATTATAATGGGCTTCCAATGTTCCAATGTTTCAATATTTTTTGTCAAAGCTTTAAGCAGTTTGAGGTTTTGTTACAACGCAAGTCATTAGTATTATTTAATTGATTTAAAGTTGAAGTATTTCTATCCTCAGTGTGACTGTGTGACAGTAAAATTGTAAAGGTAGCGTCCAGAGATTTTCATTCCGATTCCAACAACAGGGCTAAGCAAATCAGATTTCTGAAAAAAAAACTTTACCGGAAGATGCGATTCGATAGAATTTGTTTCAAAAATCCAAAAACGAAAGTCTTATTGTTTAGCTCTCGCTGAGTTGAATCGACGGTGACACGGAAAATGTTATATGGTGATCTTGGGAATGAATGGGCGTTTGAGCATCAATAAGTATGGGCTTGTGGACTGAGAGAGTGTGAATTGTGAAGGCTCATAGAGTAAACGGAAAGGAACCCTTGGGTTAGCATTTAGTGACCATAACGAAGGGTGAGACTTGCGAGATTTCGTACCTTGAGGCGACCATATGCGACATTCAGCTCACTCTGTGTGTCACACATCTGCTCCTTTGTTGCCGAGAATAATTGACCAACACGGCCAGTCGGAGCCGCCTTGTTGCAGATGACAAATTTTTCGGGGTGCTAACTACTGGCAATTTCTTTATGGCTTTCAATTTGTGTGTTGAGACACACAATTGGATGACTGGAGCTGAAACCTTTGCGAGGGTAATGTACATAGGGAAAAAGCCATTATTGATGGAGGATTAATTGCTTCAATTTTTCCTCTTGTATGTGTTCGATATTGTAGTTATTATTTTAGTGCTGCCATTTTATATTTTTTTCTTCCTCATATTGTTCATAAACTATTATAACGAATCGTTCGTTTTTGCTCATTCTACTTTCTACCCCTGTGCAATTTCTTTTAAAAGGAAAAAAAGACTTGGATAAATCGACAGATGCACAATCCCTGCGTTATTATTATTACTATTATGCTTTTTGTACTCGGATATGAAATGATGATGACATGATCAAAATCCAGGTTTATACTGTAAGTCGTCATAATTCACAAAGTGGAATATATGAAGGCGTTGTAATAACATTAGTGCTATTGAGTTAGTACTGAATGAGACGAGACTTTAATGTCCGTACTATCTTATAATGCTGTGTTATTAAAATAAACTTCGTTTTATTCTAAATTACTTGTTCGTTTGGTAGTAAAATGCTCGGTAAAGTACGTGCTACGGTACAGTGCACATTAGAACTTGAAGGTTCTTCCTTCTTCGGTTCTGCTTTGTAAGATTTGTAACGATACTTTATTGTAACTTTGGTATATTTGTTACATCACGATTTGGTTACACTTGTGGCTTCAAACAGGAACAAAACATTAAGAATTTCTTTTCCTAAAATCCTAAGTGAGTGGAAGAAGATAAGATACAACATGCTGTGTCTTCAGCATGACTTAACATGTGAAACGCACAACATGCTCGAAGCATATGGCGTTTTACGATGTGAAAGCAGGTCCAAGTGTGAAATTCAGTGTGCGTTCACGTTTCACGATAGAAATGAAATGACGTTAATGTAATTTTGATCGGAATCTGAATCTAAAGAATCCTTGACATCATTACACGTTTGCTTGAGTTCTCAAATATGTTCAAGTTGAAGCTAGTTGAAGTGGGGCTCGAGGCCAAAAGCTGATAGTGTTGCGCGATTTGATAATTTCCGCTTGGTCAGATCATTAAACGAAGTAGACAAGGCCCCGCCACTTCAATTGGCATAGAGGAAAACAAATGATTGTGAAAAATGTTGGAGAACCCTTGAGAAACTGCTGACCGGTGAATGTATGACTGGAGGCAATGGAATTCTAGCGGGTAACAGGGAACAAAAATTGGATGACATTTTCCAACTCGGACATTTTTGAAGAGATCTCCTCATTCGCTCGTGATTGAGTGGATAATAAAGATGAACTTTGATGCACTCGGAGAAGTGCAGTGTGAAGCTACGAAAGAACTTTTTTTTGAGTTTTTACACTTCCCTAGGCACTATGGCCTATGGAGAATGTACTTGTGCATGCACGGATGGGCTGGGCAGGCATTTCGGCTTTTCGGGCTGGTCGCTAGTGCTTAGTTTCATACAACTTGCGACCTGCAAAGCGCATCGTACTTCACATGGAAATCCACGCATGATAAACCGTATGGCGCATGAAGAATAAAGGAGCGTGTATTTTAACCCTGAGGTGACGAGACGAACCAAGTCGACTTTTTTTTCAAGTAAACTTTTATCCTCGCAATGCTTTTGGAATGGAAGTCGGGGTCACACACGAGGGTACATCGAAGCAATACTGTGTTACAGAGTGTAGAACAAGCTCAGACCAAAAAATGCGTCTATAATGATATGATGAGCCGATGCGATGGACGGAGACGATGCGGCGGAGAGAGTCGTCGAACGAATGGAGAGTGCCAATTTCCCCATTGTTCACCTCACACTTGTGTTTAGTGAACTCCCGGGGTGCATTTCTCTCATTGGAGTGACGACTCGAGGAAAATACAGAGATTCCCTACCTCTTCAGTACTTTGATAGTCGCTCCACACGACATGAACAGAGTAACAGGGACAATAATCACCCGCCAGTTTCAATGAACCACTTGCACTTGAGGATGATGCTTCGGTCGCCTATTACTTGCTTCAGCGATTAACTTTGTCTCTCTCTCTCAATTGATCTGATGCTGTGAGCAGGTCAAAACCTTTTTTCATAAACGAGGTGATGTCAGGGTCACATTTGACTATTGCTCATTCCTCATACAATTCCAAAAGTCCATTGTGAGTGAAAAATGATACTGAATGCCACCGTCACAACATAAAGGGGCAACTGCAATACAAACTTGCACTTTTGTGTGAGCACTGTAGGGCTAGGGACATGATCATTCCCAGGAGTTTTTGACCTACCCTTCTCGACATTAGCATTTTACCCATATCGTACCATGTTACTTTATGGTAGCATCGCGATGTCACTTTCTAAGTTGACAAATTGTAGTGTCATTTCATCCACTTTCGTATGCGAATTCCACGGTCACAGTCGCAAACGAAGCAAGCCACACTTCACAATCAACTCAAATTGTCATATTATGTTGAACGTCTGACGTATATATAGTGAAATCTAGCGCACTAAAGTGATAAGTGACACTTTATTTTCAGGAGTCATGTAAAAAATGTATGCTGATGTTTTTAATTCGTATTGACTCAATGTACAACTTTATGTACACAGGTTGGATCCAGATTGCACTTGGAAGAGCGGAAAACAAAGCCTAAAGCAACAACCGGAAGCAACGGATTCTTGCATTAACATAATTGATCGAATGGTAATGTTGATTTGATACCCTTCGCTCTAGAACTTGACCTGAGAATAAGATGTGATACCCCGAATGGTTGGTGGCTGACTAGGTCAAACTGGTGCTAAACATGATCATTCCTCTAGTGTCCTATAATGAATGTTAATCCGGACTTTGGGAAGACAAGTTGAACAAGGTGTCCGTGCTTTGGATTGGGATTCACGACACACAAGGAGACACAAAAGCAGTAAATGGAAATGTACAGAAAAGACACAGAAAGAGAGCGCGTGGAAAGATTTTGGGAGCCGCATGGAAAAGCTGAAGTGAGAGGCCGAAGAAAGCTGGCTACGCGTTTGGATAACTCATGCGCAGGGGAAATCAATGGTGGCAACCTTACCTTGTTCTTATTGCTCCCTGATTTGCATACAAACGAGAGTCGAGGAGGATCCACACCCGCCTACTCTTTGATTGGCTTTTTTCTCTTTCTCTCTCTTTCAGTTCTTGTCTCTGTGTATATGCTCCAACTCTCACCCGCTCGTCTCTTGACTTACCCGGGTAGTCTACATTATCTCCTCTTCACCCTTTGTATGGTTATTTTGAATGAGAGCCACTCTTAGAATTGAAATGAGCTTCAACGGGAAGAAACCAAGAGAAGAAGATGGTCTTCACACACAAGGGGATGACAATCCCTTTTCTACTTCCCGATACTTGAGGCTTTTTAATGTGCCCTAATAAATTTTGGTTCCCCGTTCGTCTTTCGGCAGAAATTGCTTTAATTTTCAAAAACAACCAAAATCTCTACGATTTCCTTTTACTCATTCTCCGCTCGTCACCAACACGGCACAATCAATGTAAATTGTAACGATTCCTTCTTAAACTGTAATATTGTTCACCTACTAATACCCAATGACTAAAGCAGGTTTATAGGGAAAAAAGAATCACGAGCAATCCCAGTAAAACAAATATATACACCTACTCTGACGTCAATAATTAACTTCACAATAACGTTTCCTTAATAATATTAAAACATGCAAAAGGTTCTTTATCCTCTATTTTGTAGTATTCCGTTGGAGGGTAGTGATTTGATTTGTGAACATTGAATAAAAAAATAAAAATGCAATATAAACATAAAAGTCATGAATACGTTCTGATCTTAAATCGTTAAATCACCTTAAATCTGGATTGAATTATTTATATGTATTATCGTATTATGGCATTGACACTATGACTGTATTCTGCACTTTGATTTGCATAAGGTGTGAATGTCAAGTACATTTTGCGTAAGAGCATTTTTATTGTCTCCCGACTGTCGTCGTTTCCCCATCGGGTAGAATGTTTCCGAGTTCATTCTCCTGAAGAAACTAGAGCGAAGGCGAAACAGAAATCCGAAAGACTACCAAAAGGCCATTGAGCTGGAGAAGTTGAAGTGATGCACAGGCATTTTGGAGGCGGTTTTGGTGGGCACACTGGAGTTTTGTCTAGGTGCTTAGGTGCTTACTACTACATGAGTACAAATGCCTCTGATATGTTTCCAAAAGTAAGGTTTGTGCATCTCACAAAACCAGTTGAAAGTTGCAACGAAGAACCGAAGGACGGGTAACAACAGAGACGGAAAAAGGAGTCCAAGTGCCGTGCCATTCCTCGAGAGTTCAAGTTCACCATATCGGCTGAGAGAAGAGGAACTATGAGTGAATCTGAATCCGGTATTGATTCCTGGACCATTACATGTATCCATGAGCTGGAGCATACGAATGACTTTTTTGGGCATTGAGGCAAACACACAGACAGTCCCCGGATGTATTCATATGCACTGACTTTTTCCTAACTATTGTGGCTATCGAGCTGAATGACGGTAATACAGACGGATTGATGCCACAGAGACCCACACAATTGAGAATTGGAACCATTATGGCCAATAACTAGCGGATGACTCACAGATTACCTATAAATAAAGAATATAAAAATTTGGTCAGGCACAGGAACCATTCTAACATTATTGTGTTTAGCACTTTTTTCTCTTTATTATCGTGTTGAGGCTTGCTATTGCTATTCCTGGTTCCTTTTTCGACTGTTTGGGTTTCGTGGTTTGGAAGCGAACATTTCTTTGCGGCTTCCCCTTTCCTCATTGACTTGAGTTGGGCGGGTTCGCTTAGTTGAGAATTTGACATTCAACATCCACTGCATTTGTTTTCCTTGACTGAGGACTGAGACTTCTGAGACGCCATTTTACTGCAAACAGCAAAATGTAACTTGTAGTAGTTTAAAGTTGTAATTTCTAATAACTTGTTAAAGCACACCTTGATAAACGGAGTATGAATCATATATATTGGATACTATTTAAAAATTACAGTCGATGTCGTCAGAGTTATTTTATCATTGTATTTCTCGAAGACTCATTAGCATACGACCTCCATCACATGACGATGACAATGAGACACTGATGTATTAAACGACACAAAGAAGCTGACTGGACGACGTAAACAATACAAAAAGACAGAGAACATATTCATATTTCACAAAGTATGTTTAAAAAGTATAAATATTGAAGCTATATATGCAGTGCCTTCAGTACGAGAAGAAAAGGCACAACAAAATTGCTACTAAAACTAAATTTGAGGTGACCATGAAACACGTAGTGATGTAGTGTGTACTAATTTACTAATACTACGTGCCACCTAAAGACATGTTGCAATTTGACGTTTTGTCAACAACAACACGAGAAGTGATGAAAAAACACTCATGATTAAATGTCCATTAGGTAAGAACATTGACACATCTGCGGGAAAGCGACAGGGACACGATAGCGACAAAGACAGGGAATGAAATGGCAGTTAACCAACCGTCGCGGCTTCACACAGACTCACAGCACGTAAATTAACAGGAACGCGTAAAATCGTGATTGAAGTTGACGTGCGTGAATGATGGCATGGATAGTATAGAATAGGGAGAGAGAGAGAGAGAAGAAGAAGAAGAGAAATGCGACGACGGGGTACAGAGAATCCCCTATGGCAGAAATTTTCACCCGGGTAGATTATCATGGGGTCCAGAAGAGAGGAACGGAGATGGTGTTAAAACCGTGACAGGTTTCAACACCGACTCTAACCAGGCTCGACGA
Source organism: Harlomillsia oculata (assembly GCA_019776145.1). NCBI lineage: Eukaryota > Metazoa > Arthropoda > Collembola > Entomobryomorpha > Oncopoduridae > Harlomillsia > Harlomillsia oculata. The sequence goes on along the minus strand of JABASF010000075.1, from coordinate 22,897 downwards.
CGATTTGGACTGGAACAAGCCGCTGATTGCCCGACGGAGTTTCTGACATTTGTTCCTTTTCATAGACCTCGTTTTGAAGCTCTCCATCTCTTGATTTGTCCTCAAATAACACACCGACAGTCGCTTCATCACAAAACCAACTGTGACCCTTTCTCCAAATATGACAAATTCACCAGCAAATTCCCTAGAAACCTTCGACTGTCTTTCATCTCTACTGAATCTTCCATCAATAATTTCTGTACTATGTATATACTCATTCAATACTAATTTTACAGCACTTCCAGGAAAGCTAGGAATCACTCACAATTCTACGTTTCAGTCAATCATGAATGGAATCGTGACTGCTACTGAACTTTCTTTTAAAACAAAAACATTTTTTTCTTATCCAATGTGATTAACTAGCTAGGACTAAGACGCACTTGCGGTATTGGTAATAACAGCATTACATAATACATTATAGCCTTTGTAGATAGAGAAACGCTTTACTTGTTCCAAGTTCCAAGACCAACATCAAGCGGAAGCAAAAAGATGAACGTGTTTTGAAAAAAAAAGTTTTTAGGCGAAGTTCATTTCAGACAATTTTTCGGGTGAAACGGATCTTTTTGGGGCGTCTGAGCCGGCACGGCCCCTTCTTTCTCTTCTCTCTCCCGGCTCCCACCCAGAGGTTGCTGGAGGAGGAGTGCTCTACGTGACAAGAATATGATCTGCTCAGAAATGTATGTCTCTCTTGCTCTCTGTACATCCTTTATTTACCATCCACTTGAGTTGGATACGAAGAGTCCGCGTGTTCCCAAAAACCACCAGCACAGAAAAGAATCTCCTTTCTCTTCGGACGGACTCTAGACTCTTGGAGCATTTCGTTCCACTTCCATCCATTGAATGCACCTACACATTCGCTCTGATACAAATTGCCACTCTCTCGTTTGCCAACTGCAGGACATTTTTATTTTTACGTTTTTACAACGCAAACACACCTCTTATTCACAGTCACTTCTCAATTCTCTTCCAATCCCATTACTTCTTCTCCCTTCAACTCTCACTCTCTGTCTAAATTACCTTAAACTTACCATAAATTACGAACAGTACAGGTGCACAAAATTCGTGTTTATTTATATAAAATCTTACTAACAACTCATGGAAAATTAACCATCAAATATCCAATCAAACCATGAATAAATATTTATGATACTTTATGCACTTCATGTAGTGATGGCGATGATCGACGGTACAGATTATAGCTTAAAAACTAGCATAATATTAGGAAAGTAATAAGAAAAGTAAAGAATGTGAATGGTATCAAATCAAAGATTCTTGTTTCCTCCATTGTGGGAAAAAATATGATAAATGCTACAGGAAAAATTGACAAAAGCTCTCCGGAAATGCCTTCGGACAAAAACCGGGTATCATCATCGGTCTTCGGAGTGTCGGATTTCGGAAACAACCAGGGCAGGAAAGGATTCAAGTTCACTTTCAAAAGTGAGGAAACGTTGAGTCTGAGTGTAACGTGTAACTCGCTTTGCTCTTCCTTCTCTGGGTACCCGTACAGGGTAGAGAACTAAAGAGTGAATCCCTTTGCGATCAATACACCAACCATGAAGGAAAATCACTATACGCCATCTGCAATGGTGAACCACAATTGGTTGCGCGTCTTGTCTTGGACTCACTTACTCCTTTGCATTACTTTCGATGAAGAATTATTTAACATTTTGATTTCAAGTTTGTTCTGTGTGTCCACTTCACGTATTCAATTTCAGTTCATGTGTTCTTATTTCTTAAGCTTGGGTGGGCTGTTGAAAATGATGAAAGTTGTAACACTGTCATTTTTAATTGATTAATAAAAATATTTTGGATAAGATTGAATCTTTGAATCCCTTAAAAAACACTTATTTTTAAAAAAAATCGTACAAGTTAAGTTGATTGAAATAAATGTTAAACTAAGCGGCCCCGGTTTTCCTTGCATGCTAAAAAAACGTTGACAATTAATTATCTTCTTCCGTCGCGTCGGGTGCGACTGCTGCTGTGCTCGCTGCTCATTATCTAATCTCTACACTCTATTATTTATTAATTACGCTCATCTCATAGCTCTCGGCAGTCATTTCTGTCCCCGCTTTCACTCGTAAACGCACACTTCACACTTTCATCTTCAACCGCATAAGTCTCATTTGAGCTATCAAAAGTCTCTTACAATTTATGGAATATTTTTCCCTTTTCCAGTTCATTTTCCAGTCTTTCAACCTGTGTGTAGAACCTTAAAAAGCTATAGTATGTAAAAGGCTTTGAATATGTCGCTTGTCATTACATTTTATAATATGATGTAATTGTTGGCAATTCCTCGTGTACGTAAATGTTTGAAAAACTTAACTGTGATTGTGATACTAGTAATATTAATTATTATACCACGAAGCAATATAATTCTTGAACGGCTGAAATTCATTGAAATAAAATAAAACTAGGAAAGTTAATATATAAAAAATTAAGACTGGTTGGAAGGGAAACATTGATTGGCATTTTGAGGAATTGATTACGACCGCAAAAGGATGACTTTGAGAGAGAAAAAGTAAACAAAGTAGTAAGTAGAAAAGGGAGAAAGGGGAAGCTAATTCCATTCTCCGTGCCAATCAACACAGTGAGCAATCAAGGCTTTCATTTGCGTAGGGTTTTAGGAGCGTCGCATCTTATCAGGAGTTTATACAGATTAGCACATAACCGATGAGACAATGCAAAGTGTCTTTTGAGTCGTAAGCTCTGTTCGTTTTAAAAAGTTACTTAAAAAGTATAGTGAATAGTGACTATGAGGACGTTTACGATACTACGATGAGTTTGGTTTGTTGTGTTAAAGGGCGGTGGTGGTGATAGTGCTTTTTGTCTCGTGCACCTTTTAAGCTTGTAATGTATCGCTCGTGTCACGACGCACGTTAGATTCATAGTGGAAGAACAACAACCAAACACAATGTAACGGTATATTGGTATATATCAACTACACAATATGAGCAATAAGATTGACTACGTATGAAAACCCGAAAAACGAAGGAACTAAGTGGCAAATGGTTCATCGTGGAACAAACGGGAAGACTATGGTTTACAACCGGAGTCGTTTCGTCGTCACCATAAAATCAGCATAAATCCTTAAAACTCGTTCCATTCTGTAACGATGAGAAGGAGAGAAGGAGCGGCCGGGAGAAATTACCCAGTGAATTCAATTAAAACACCGTAGAACCATAAATTTGTCACTCGATAAGAAAAGTGAAAAAAAAGTTTATATTCAACTGTTTTAAAATTCTATGCTCATTTACAAGTCAAGACCAAAGGGGATGCCAAAGTGATGAGAAGAAAAAACTCTCACAGCAAACTTTGCTCGAGAAAGTGCTCAAACTTTGGGCGCAAAAAGGCCCCTTAAGACACATTGCTTATATTTTAATCAGACAGGAAAAATGCTTTGATGGGCGAGCAAAAGAATGTTTCTTATACAAAAATGCGTCGATGAGACAGTCAAGTCCCCAAAAAATGCCTGCATTCCTAAGTGGCAAAGTTGACAAGAAACTATTCTCTCTTTATTGTTTTCCTTTTTTCCAAAATAATATAGTTCACACTATTCGTTATTTAAGACCTTTAAGACTCTAAGTTTCATTTTGTCTTCTTTGTGTCTAATCTTTAACAGTAAACTCACAATCGCCAATCCTACTAGTTGGAAAAGAACAGAAAACCAAACACCAAACTTCGTTTCTATCCTGTCCCTTTTCCTCCTCCTTCCCTTTTCTCTTCGCTTTCCGCGAATTTGCAAGTTGCCCCAATCCGTCTCATTTAACATTCTCAAATCCAATCTCACAGCATAGCACAGCACACCGCCGCAAGTTAAGTTTTTGGAACAACCAAGTAAGTTTATTTTGTCTATTAATGATAGGTTATTGACACTTTAAATATTATGTATTTTTAAAAGGGAGTAAGTAAGAACTTTTAAGAACATCATTTTCGTAAAATTGTAATTTCACACTGCTTGTAATTCATTATTTAATAAATGATTTAAGAAGGAAAAATTGCTTTACTTACTGCGTTCGTAAATAAATGATGAAATTAATTTACCTTACGTTTAGTATGCGAAGACAAAAACAGATGATTAGTTGATTAGGCTTAACTTCCACAAAAGCAAGTTATTTTACATGCATTATCTTCTTGTCTGGTATTATTGCATTAATAAGTGTTTGGATGGGGTGTGCTTGTGCCTCCAAGACACAAGAGAGTCCAAAGAATTGAAGAATTGATACGGGCGAATATTGGCACCAAAAGATGATTGATGATTGTTATAGCTTCAATGACAGTGCATGGTCGTAATGGGACGTAAGGATGTAAGGGGCGACCTGAGCCGTAGACCCGATCGGTGACCATCCACCACATCCATAATTCATGACGTGTGCCTTGTAACTAACCCTCCCTTTTTGACGACACACAACAATGCATGAGGTGGACATCCTCACATTTAAAGACTGTTTGTGTGTGTGGCCGTTTTTTCTGTATTGTCTCTCATGTGGGCCGGGATGTCCAAAAGAAAAAAAAATTCTTCGCACAGGAAACATCTCCTGTCGAAATGGCTTCTTTATTGTAATGAGGAGGGAATACATTAGCCTTTCTTCGACCACTTTTTCATTTTTTTGGGAAAACTTCCGTAAAAAATCATCATCATTTCCTGAACGTTATGCCGTGCGCACAACCAACTCTTGACAAATGATGTTTTCATTTTTGAAATCGGGTCTGGTGCATTGCAAACTGCACAGGTCTTTTACTTTAGCTCTTCTCTTCTCTCTTCTTCGTGGCTGTTTTGGTGGCCTTCGTCCCTCTGTACTCTGAAAAAAAACTCTTCTACCCTTCAGTTTTGTGGACTACTTAACGTTTTCATCTGATAGGGCATTATGGCCTTATTACTGCTATAATTCCCTCCTTAACTTTCCCTCTTTGGCCCTCTTCAGAAATCTCGTTCCATTCTTTCATAAAGGGAGAATCCAGAATCTACGTATATACGAGCTCTAACTCTGTTTTAACGGTAACGTTAAAAACCGTAATCTGTCTTATAATTAATACCATTTCAGTAACCCATGCACATTTCTAGAGTCATTCTTGCAGTCTTGAGCATCCTTTTCCTCCTTTTTCATATTTCGTTCTATGAAAATGTAGCGTTAAATGTCAAAATTTTTAGAATCAACTCTTTGAAAAAAGTTAAACTGTCCCATTGGGATTTTAACGATTTGAAGCTTGTGGGGTTCTTAGAAGCAATTGCGTAACCAAAAGAGCTGGCTGAACACACACATGCGTTGAAAAAAAAGGCTGTGGGTGTCCCAATGGTGATGTGATGACGAATTGAATTAGCATACATGATGAGTTTTATTGGAAGTAAGAGCCAGGGAAGCCCTTCGTTTTAAAAATTGGAAAAATGACAAGAGACCATGGGATGGAAAGAAAAGAACTTTTTGTGTTCTCTCTCTTTTGACGTTCATGGGAGAAATCAAACGTGAAATTGTAAAGGAGGAATGGAAAATTTTTTACTTTGTAATGATTGGGATTTTAATTCTCAAGTGAGTTGTAGTTCTAACGTTTCCATTGGAAAATGTGAACAGCGGAGTCGGTAGACGACTGAGACGACTTTATGATAAAATGCTGCAGATGCACTTCTCGTAGTTTTAGGAATAAAATCCGGGATTTGCATTCAAAATTTTGTCGTAGGTGTTGGTGCGGATGCGGAGGCAACTTCTTGTTGTCTGCTTTGGGCCATTTTGAAATGTAGAACGCTAAAAGTCAGGAAATTTAAGGCATAGGCCTTTCTTCTTATTCATTTGGATGTGTTTTATTTCAACTCAACTTTATTATCATTCCATTCTCTATGTGTTCGTATTGCATTTGAATCTTTAGTTTCTACAGAATTTGGTAACGCTTTCCCATGTAACAAATACTTTTGTTCCATTGCATAGAGATTTTAGTGACTTAGTCAACATGCAGCGCGCGGTATTAGGTGAAATGTTACTATCTACGTTTTTTAGTGGTTTTTCTCTATTTTCGTCTTCCTGGTTACATTAGTGTTACCGTCTTCGAAAAGTGGGCATGCCGGGTCTTTTTGGTGGCCACGTGGAGAAGCTATAGGGCTAGCAGTGGTTGGTTGGGAAGCATAATTATATGTATGTGATAAGACTTGCAGATGAAGACTCAAGTTCATTTGAAAATCTAATGGTAAACTCATTTCATCCTCCTCATCACCATTTCTCTATAAAAGGATTTTCGGTTGGGCCTTTTGTACTCAGTTATTGCGGCGGTTTCAACCGCCTCTCCACAACTCTCTCCCGTAAAATATTTTGGAATTCAAAAGTGATTTTTCGTCTCCGGCGGATTCTTGGCCTGATGGCGACGGGCGGGTCTTTTTGGCAACCATTTAGCCTGGTCACACCAACATGGCTATCACGTCTTGGCCTCCAATCTATAACTCATTCTCCCTTTCCTAGTGTGAACCTATTCATCATTGCGAGTTGAGGCGGGTCGACTGTGTCATCCTTCAACTCCAGAGATGCTAGTTCCAATTGATCCTGTTCACTTCTCAGCCGCTCACAAATACATTAATACCTGATACGCGAAAGTCGATAAGCGCAAGCGTACGCCCTTATCTGTATTATTTTCCTTCGTATTCGGTTTCAGGTACCACTACTATGGTACTAATACCAATAACCAGTACATTAAACAACTCCAGAGATGCTAGTTCCAATTGATCCTGTTCACTTCTCAGCCGCTCACAAATACATTAATACCTGATACGCGAAAGTCGAAATCTCTTATCGTGTTCATCGCATCACCTATCGTAGATCGTAGTTTCGTAGTACATGAAAGTACAAAATCGATTTCTTAAAAAGTCCTGTCAATTTAATTTTAGTCCATGTCCAATACAAAGTGAGAGTTCTCAATGCAACTAAATTCATTACAATGATTCGTGTAAATTCTACAATGTTGCTAATAATAATTTATGTCGGTGCTCAATTTGTACTAATACCGAATTATTTTTACGATGGAAATTATTTTTACGTACACCAAATAAAAACGTTCTGCAATCAAGAAACAGTGAAAGAAATAAAAGTTACCTCAAGAACTTGTGATTCAAATTGTACTGGACAATTTGTTGAAACGTAAAAGTTTTTTTAAGTTAGCCTTATACAAAGTTACATAAAAAGTGAAATATGGAAAAAACGGTCTCGTCAATTTCGATCGAAATTAAATTATGTAGTCAATTGTGGATCTTCCCTCAACGTTCTTCCGCGCTTCGTATGCAAAATTTGTAGTGGTCAGTCATAGTTGTAAACAAACAAAGAAAATATTTGAAGACTTGAATAACATAAAAGTTTTTCATCTTTAACTCCCGAGTTCCTAGAGTTTGCTCTCAGTGTTTGTCTTCTCCCCACGTCGTTGTGTCCATAAATATTTTTCTTTCTTGAATTTCTAAAAGTTGAATACTTAAAAGTTTGCTGGAGTTGTTTAATGTACTGGTTATTGGTATTAGTACCATAGTAGTGGTACCTGAAACCGAATACGAAGGAAAATAATACAGATAAGGGCGTACGCTTGCGCTTGGAATAAAGACAAAGAGGAAAATATTTTTTACAAAAGTTGACGAAATTGTAAAGAATCAGTAATAATATTTGTACCTTTTAAAGGTGCATATTAAATGCATTGCATAGAATATTATATTTTATATTACTCATTCGACAGTAAAAATTGTATTCATTTTACAATATGGAGTATAGTATTAAAATACGTGAAATAAAATGCTTTCCTTTCAAAATGTGTGTGAATAGACAGCTGGAATGACTTGTCAAGCCAGACACAATGTGACATAAAGTGATTTATGCTTCATTTCTATTTCACTTTGAAGGAAGTATGTCCTGTAACATGGCACACTTCCGGTGATCCGCGTCAATGCATTTTGAAGACTAACAGACATGAGACACGACAATGCGATGAGGTCTCATGCAAATGGACTTATCATCATCATAGTATCTTACGGCTCACTGAGCAAAAGACTAAATGAAAGGAGGAGGACCGCCCTGCATTTCCCACTCACTCGTTACGTTATTTCGTTTTTCCCATCTCTTCTGCTCATCATCCGAAATGTTGCTATGCTCTTGCTTTCCGGTCCATGCACATGCCAAAAAGCACAAAAGGAAAACTTGATTCCTATGCACAAGAGACGTTAAAGTATAAAAGGTTTTTGCAATAGATGAGCACGGGGAAGACCTTCTTCAAAAACCTTTTGTCTTCAAAAAGGAAACTGTACGTTATATTATTATAAATACTATGCAAAAAAAGGAAAAAACCTTTACACCATCATTATAATAACTACAATACATTGTGTCCGCTTGCCTGCTTCATTCTTTGTCTTTTGCGCAAATGCCGTTTTCTTCCACGGAATATAATACTGATGTATCTATAATTTTATCCTTGCTCATTTGCAAAATTAGTTGGCTCACCCTCTGACTCTCTCTCTCTTTCGTCTGTCTCTCTTCGTAGCTTTATAAGAGAAAAGCTTTACTTTGCCAAGCGATTTGTTCTGGCCCGAAGCTCTCGTCTTTCCAATTCCTGGCATTTCCATCTCCTCGCTCTTCAGTGTTAATGCATTTGACGACTGCTTGATGCTTGTTCTATCCTTTTTCGCTTACACTACACCAATTCAACATCCAACAATACTTCATTTCATGTTCTCTGGTAACGAAGTTCTCATACTAATTTAGCTTTTTACTCTATACTCTAATTCTATTTAAACTGGATGAGTCTTTTTTATCCAGTCGTACGCAGTCCGCTGGAGTTGCATGCAATTTTAAACAGACTTTTGACGTTTCAATTCCAACATCAACATTGTTTTTAAAAACCTGTAGTGACTTTAAGAATTTTCCAGTTTTTTTTGTATCCAGTGAAAGCAACTGTTTAGCTACAAAAAGTAATATATCAAAAGACACCTTGGCGGACGCCCTCCCTTGTTTCTACCCGCCCCCGTGGTTCCGCCGAGACAAACTCGCACCCTACAAGAAAGATGCAGACTATCTCATGGCATTACGGGAAGGATCAAACAAATAAAACATAGTAGATGCAGGAAGATGCTGGAGGATAGTATATGGAGCAGTTTTTGGAGTTGCCGAGTGCCATATAGGATAACAATGAAAATGACTGTTGGTTGTAGGTTGTACTGTAGGGTTTTTGCCTATGCCGTTTGGTTAGTGTGATTGTGTAGCCTATTATAAGCTGAGGACGTAAAGACTATGGTTTACCTAAGGAAATGCATGAAGTGAAGAGATGAGACGAGGAATGGGACACAGTGCTCAAAAGCCCAAAGGAAGAAGAACAGGAGGATGAGATATAACACGGGATCTTGATCCGTCTCAGTTTGGCTGAGGCCTTGTTGTAATGTACATAAGTAAGTCTCCAAAATGTAAAGGACTGTTGTGTGTGTGTGTGTGTACTGTGCACTTACTCTTGTGAGGTTGTCTATGACTGTACTATATGTGTCTCTGTTCTTCTCTCAGGGAGACTCTCTATGTTGTTTATGTAAGTGTGTAGGGGAGATAAAAGTAGATTTTTCCCCTCAAACTGATTTGCAATGCAAATTATGTGATGCTTGGGACTTCGTGAATATTCAGTAGTAGGAGTTGAGAGGCACAGACACACACAAGAGCTACAACAACCCAGAGAAACTGCATGGCAAGACGAGAAAGAGAAGAGGATTCTGCCATCCGTAAGGAATCGCGATATGGCTCTCTGCGTGCAGTTTCACCAACCATCTCCTTTCTGAAGTCAACATAACAATTCTGGCCTTTTCCCTCAGATTTTTAAAGAGCTTTGTCGTTTGTCCACAAGGATTTTTTTACCGGAAACATTCAATGCTTCGGCATGCCGACGACATTTCCATTCTATCAATATCATTTCTCGTTTCTCATGCTAACCAGTAACCAGTAACCAGAAACTGATTCTCCAGAAACCAACTCTGCTTCCAATATTACATTTACAACATAATATTTTCAATATTTTTCAATGTCACAGGTGCTTCCATTTTCCTCAGCTCTTATTCTCGATCTGGCATATCACAAGTATACCAAGAAAAAGTTCACAATGTTGTCTGTTCACATTCTTTAGTAAACTAGCGACAATGGCATGTCAATAGAAAACGTATGGTACGAGATTACAATGTCTAACCGATGTGCGAATGAAAAAAGCCAAAACCACATTGCATGACCCATTTTCATGAGAAGGATCTTTAGCTAAAATTCTAAATGATACTAGCTTAACCATCTGTACCCAAACTAGTTGATCCACAAAGTGAACATTGGAAATTGCACTTGAAGGTCCCACAATAGATATTTATACTCAATTTTATGTGTCCATTCCAAAGGTTTTTACGTAGTATTGAAACACGTCGTGATTTGACTGTACTATCTATTGAGGGAAATGGGGTGTCCCGAGACGTCCTTCATGATACAATTAAACCGTGAATGATGACAGACAGTGACTTATGACGATTGCATTTGGAGAAGGGGACAAACGGTCTTTTTAATTTCGTAATTGAATTAAAACGCTTTCATTGCTTTCTCTGTGAAACGGTTTCAATGCATCAGACGAAGCAAAGCGTTCTGGTCCAAAACCACTAATGCGAGAAGAGGAAACATCCGCGAAGGATGTGCATTGTGCATCCCCTTCAATTCTATTCAAAACCGGAATGACTATAAAACAAACAAGAGGAGAGGGAAGCATATTGACTCCTACTCCTGTCTTCTACCAACTAAATATTTTACGTCAACACACCAAGGCAATTCAGATTTTCACTGGGGTGAGTGTAAAATCTGTAGATTTAGTCGATAAGACAATAGTTTACGTTTTAGTACATTACATTGAGTTCAAATGAACATGTCAACGACTTTTGAAGTAGGATTCCATTGAGTTATTATTATTGTGGATGTTTAACCATTGCAAATATTAAGGTTGGTTTATTAAGTTGCGCAGTTGGTAAAGTTTATCATTTTCTCAGAGCAGCTCCGTGATATAATTTCATACGTATTTAGGCTATAGCAAAATCATGTTCATGATGCAACACGACGAAGGTAAGATAAAATGCTTGTACGTTAATTTTAACAATTCGTGAGATGAAGATGACAAACATGTTGTTCTTTCAAAATTGATAGGCTGTTGAAGCAAACAACTTTGTCAAACAAAGATGTTGTTGTCCCCGCCATTCCGCACGGTTGACCACAACTGAGTTTTGGAAAACGAGGTTTTGGAAGTTTTCGTTCAAGTCCTGTTTTGACAAAGAGTGTTCTCTCAAGTTTTGAACGGAAGCTCAGCCTCAACTTTCTCTTTAATAGTCTCATAGAGTCCTCATAGTAGGAGAAATCTGCTCGAAATGAAAGTCTAAGTCTCGTTTTGCTCCTTGACTAAAGTGAAGGAGAGAGAGAGAACTGCAATAGCGTCCCTTTGAACTTGTCTTGCTTTCATGAAAGTGACAAGCGATCAAGTCGGCACTCTTCTCGAACGAGACATGACGAGTCGTCATCCTCCGTCGTGTTTCACTTCCCTTCTTCCAGTGATGTGTCGGAGCCATGGCCAAAATCCATCTGACATCTCTGTCGGCTCTTGGGCACATTGTTGGAAAGGCGAGCAAGTGGAAAATTACAAATAAACACATCCGTTCTAGCGTTAGACATTCGCATTGACAAGAGAACCGGGAACCAACTTGTTCCCGGGTGCTTTTAATACCTCCGTTCCATCTCCACTCTATATTTTATCATATAGCGTACCACGTACCCAAAACTGCTCCCTATTCTAACTCTCTGGCACCTTCTACTCCAAAAAGCTAAAGTAGACCATTTCCATACTCGATCCATCTGACAACGTGTTAACACGACCGTACAAATAAGCATAGACGAGTTTGTGTATTGTGACATTCCCATTACAATACCACATTGTAGGTTAAACGAGAACGGAGATGATCCGAAATAGGAAAACTTACTAAACTAAGCTAAACTAGTATGAACTAGCTTTAGTTTGGCAAATGTAATATGGCTATGGCTAGCTTATAGAAATGTGTTGAGCACAATACAAAAGCCAGCACGAAAGCTAAAGTTCAGCGGACCGAGTGACAACTTTTTCCCAAAACGACAACGACAAACTCTTGGGGTCTCTTTTTGCTTCAGATGCTGAACAACATTGCTTTTGAGATTCAAGTAAGTCACTTGAGAAGGAGTGTGCCCAACTCCTGCAAGTCCCAGTAGAATGTCCGATACACACAGATTCTCCCTTTTGTTTCTTTTTTGACATAGGACCAAGGCGACGGGTTTGTAATTAAAATTTTTATCTGCGTCACCATCACCAACTCCAGCACTGGCGTGTTCTGCGATGACACACAGAAGCAAAAACCGCATTTGTGGCTTGAGGGATGTTGGAAAAGAAATTAAGATTAGCGCGTGGGGGACACATCATACACGAGAGAGCGGAAAAAAAGTTGGCTTCGTCCGATTAGAATTGGAGATTTCCAACTGGGCTGTTTGTTCCTCGGGTAAAGTCACGTTGGAGGAAAGCGACCTCCGCCACCGCCGAAGTGGCAGCAGATGGCTCAATATGTGTATCATAATAATAAGACTGAGGTCGGGGCTTGGGCCGCAACCCGACCCGACAGTCTTCCTCAGGAAAGAGTTATTGAAATTGGAAAGGGTTAGTTTCCGAGTCAGTTTGTGGTATGTTTTGGCTCTGCTTGCGGGCCGCAAGGTGATTCCACCGTGCACTTATTGCGTTTAAACTTATTGCGGAGCCATTTGTCTCCAATATGAGGACTATGAACCAAAGACTAACATTACATATTGCGTCATGTCTATCACTCAAAGGGCTAAGCAAATGTCGACATGCTCCCAAACCAAAACCCCTTCAGCATTTGGTGTATTGGTGTAAAGTAAAAGTAGAACGGAATTTGTCCTCAAACGTTCCCGAAGCACTTTCCCTCATATACAAGTATAAATTATAGAACGACCACGGAAACAACGAACACACGTGTTGAGTGCAAATGTAATACGCTCTTCCACCTGCTCGTTCGTACGGATAGAAAGCAAGTTACTATTAGTAGTACTATACAATACTTTACGTTTTAGTACATGTAGTCAGATAGATGAAACTAACAAAAGGAAACAGCTAAGGAAGAGAAACTGTAGTTTCACTATAAAAGGGACAGAACACAGAAGTACAGAAAGTAAAGCAGGGAAGGCTTCATTCAATTCAACCCTACGGTCGTAGTCATCCGTCAAAACGGGTCGTAATTGAAAGACCATATTAGAGATAATAGCCATTGTAATAGAGTGATATAGCAGTAACATTTTGTTCGAAAGATAAACCTTCCGCTCTTGAGGATGACAATGATGAAGCATGAGGAATTTTCCCTAGACTGACCACGACCACTACTTTCAGTTCATCTTTCATAGAAGGCAAACGCCAAAGGTATTATATGAAAAGGTACTGTCATAAAAAGACTAACGGACAATCTTTCCTATTCTTGAGAACGATAAAGAATTGTTGTAAGAAGAACAAGAAGACGAAGAAGAACGACGACAAGACGAAGAAGGGAAGGAGGCAGTGGCAGGAAAATTTTGGTGGAAGTGTCTTGCACATTTCACACTAAAAGAATCAAAGCACAGACACGAGTTTCCGATTGGGTTTACAAAAAGGCCGGTCCGACCATAAGTCATTGGAGGAAAGATAAAAATGGGCAAGTGCTACTGGCTGACCAAAGAAGTATGAGTGTATGGTCCACACAACGCAGTGATAATAATGGGGCTGTGCTCTTTGGGTAATAGCATCCCTTGGGTATTCAATCGTGATGCTTTTTTTTCTTTTTTTGAGGGTCCAAACACACGTCCAGGGCTTTTGAAACCACAAGCTTTTGCCTCTCATGATGATCATCATCACCGTCATCCATATGATTTCCAATTCAATGAAGAAGAAAACTCGGAGTCGACTCTTCTGTGGGTAATGTGATTCAGTGAGGATACTTTGATGACACGCGTTTATAAAGTCTAATGTTTCTGATTTCCATCTTCTTCCTGGACGAAGAGGTTTGCCGGTTTTCTTTGCCTTGATCTTTTTTTCCTCCAAAGACGAGAGTAGTATCAAAGCTTTTTTTCCTCTTCTACTAAGGTGGGCAAAAAAAGCTTCTGGGCTTAGCTTTTTCACTCCGTCGCGTTTGCCGTCGACTTTAGACAACACGATGAACATGAACAACTCACCATTTTTTATCTATACGTGATTGTAGCGACGATGATGAAGTAAAAGTAAAGCGAAACCTGAAGGAGTAAACCGAGTGTCCTCTCATGTCATCTATGAAGTTTGATGCGTTGAGGAAAAGGAGGAAAAGCGATTCTATCCGAAGATTTCTACATTCTTCATTCCTTCTAACACTATATTCCTTTGGCGGCTTGCGGCTTCACGGGACTTTTCGGTTTGTTGTTGCTCTATCTTTTCTCTCTTGATGCTCATCTTGTACAGTGGGGCTTTTGAGGGTTTCATTTTCACGATCAGAATGCAGTTTGGGTTGACGGGATTCCATCATGTGTCGAGTCGAGAGCACACAAGCAATTCTCTGTACGCTTTAATGCCTCACATGACGCAATTCATTGCTGGACTATGTGAGAAGGTGGTTTTTTTTGGAGACGACACACGAAGGACAAGAGATAACAAGATACGGAGGATTGCCCATAGGATCAGTGAACAAAAAATGATGAGAAATTCATCCGGGTGAGTTTGTTGAAATTCGCCACGTGTCACGTTTCAATGCATTTTTAATGACGGACGAGTGAGAGACTGAGAGGAGAGTTGAGTGAGTGAGTAAAGAAAAGAAGAACAGCAAGAAGATGCTACGGTTTAGTTTAGTGGCAAGAGAAAAAAATCCAAAGGAAAGGTAAAGTTGTGAGATTCCGGGGAAAATGTTGTGGATTTCATACTAAAAGAGACCTGGAAAACACGGCCCTGGCCCAAGATGAGATTTTGGGCTTGGGCTTAAGACTTGTTTTGCGGTACCCGGTGGTGGTGGTGAAAGTGCTGGGATTTGATGGAGTTACCCCTTCACATTGTGCATTGTGCTTCTTACCTACAAAATTGTAGCGGAATAGCATCTAAAGTCCCTTCGGTCGAAATGCACTTAGAATAACGAAGCAAGTAACCTGTACGATTTACATGTGGTATTTTCACAGTTTTCGTTTTCCCTTCCATAACAACTTTTCTTTTAAATAGAAATTATGCGAAATTCCAAAGCAGCAAGCTGCATTTTGATAAAAATCTACTGATCAAATCGACTTTAAACACAACTTACTGTGACATTTAATCACAATAAAGTACTATCGTGTGTCTAACCTCTTGAATTCCAGTTCAATTTGTTTAATATCATCGTACTTTGTAAAAGCCAAAGTGCATTTCGATTAGCATATTGGTACATAATTTAGGACTCTATAGAAGATTGGTATACTATTTATACTATGCCAAGTGCACCTACAGTGGGAACAGTAAAAATGAGCTTTCTCATGCAATCTTTCGAAACGAAGTAAAAGTGCAATAATAAAAAGACTGCCTTTGATGGTCGTGTTTAATGCGGATTTTCTAGTGTGGCCATCACGCTGTAACAGAGCAGCACTCTTCGGAAAATCCAGTGAAAGAGCAGGAGAAGATATGTCTACTGCTATTACATACAAAAGGGATATACCGGACAAAGAGTGCAAGAGAAAGAGAGGAAGAGAAAAGAGAAAATGCAAATCTGTTTCTTGGACACTTAGCGCAAAAGGACGGGCCGGCCGGCAGTAAATCTCCAGTCCTGGAATCCATTAACTAGGAAAACTCCAAGTGAAGGAGAGAAGCAGAGGAGAAAAGTGTAGATACTATTTCTCACTAAAACAGGCAGGAAAGCTTGAGATGGGAAAAAGTGGAAGAGTCGTCGTCGACAACGAGAGACGACTCTTCATCCCAATTACGTAAAGTACCCCCTTTCCCCAATACCATCATCTCACATTGTAATGATACTGATCTGGACGAGCAATTGCCCTGCGACTATTATTTTATTTTTACGGGACTACTTGCCGACTTCTATTAGTTTTATTAGTCTTTTCTCTTCGTGTCGTCGTCTGTTTCTGCTGAGATTTTTTCTTTCCCTTAGAGCCCTGAAGCGGAAGGTCGTAAAGCCTAACTAATGTACACTGCTGCGGTGTAACCTGAAAAATCTTTTGTCTTCGTATTCCCATTATTACAATGCATTTGCTCTTTTGCCTTGTATTTTTAAGTGTGCTTTGTCTCAACATCTCGGTCCCACTTGACTATTTCACTCTTTCCTTTAAATGTCTTCCAAATAGATACATTGAGAATCAGAATTGGGGAACAAATTTTAGATTTCCACTTAAAGATAGTGAAATTTTTTCTCATTTCTTGCACTCCCAAAATCCTTACGAATAATCTAGCGTTTTTCGGCCATGCATGTTTTTCTTTGGCAGAATCTTTCACATATACTCAGAATGCTAAGAAACATGTCTTTCAATGTGTTAACTGGTACGCTGAGAAAAAGGTAAATCGATGAATGCTAAACCATTGCAGATTCGTAGACAGCAGTGGGCGCGTATTTAACGAAAAATTGTACATAAGGATGAGATGATCCCTGATTTTTGAAAGCGTAGGATAATATGATAATGCTTGGAAGAAAGTTAGGATTACTAGACATCTAAGGACCATGATTTTTCTCGTTTCACCCTTATGCTTCAATGGAGTAGCGCACAGAGCTTGTGAAGAAGGTGTGTGAGTGAAAGTTGTAATAATAAATAGCACCTAAACCTGTCGTAAGCAGACGCAAAGGGAGGCACGCAACGCCAAGATGAGTTAACAACATCCACATTATGAGAAAGACTACCACTACACGAAGATGAGCAAAAGGCACAACCACCCTTGTGCCAAAAAATATAATATTTTCTTTTTGAAAAGGACTGCTTTCATGCCTATTTTTTGTAGAGCTCAGCGGGTGTGTCCATGCAATTTCCATTTTTTCGTCATTTGCCCTCGTCTCTCATCCTCCACTCGTCATTAGGATCTTGAGCCACGGGTTCCGAGGACAGACACAAGAGCAAAAGTTTTGTCTTCACTTTTCACTTTTTAAAGCACTTTTTCTTAGCCCCTCGTTTTGAAAAATGGGAATGTAGCTTGAAACGACGGCTCTTTTGTGGATTTTGTCCAATAGTCCCCGTTTCACATCTAAGTCCACAAGGGTCATCCAGGTCTGCAAATGCAATGGCGACACAAAGCTCTCTGCTGGATAATCATAAGGTCCCCTTTTTATACTTTCCATCCCATGTGCTATCGTCACACGTTTCAACAAACCTCACAATCCTTAATGGCACTTGCACTCGCAAAGCCCGTTAAGTCTCTAACCAACTTTTCTCACTGTTATTAAAAGCACTTTGTCCCTCGTGACTTCTCATAGACAAGACTAGACGACTCAATACAAGTTAAACTCACAAAAGGGGAAATGAAAGTTCACGAATACATATCACGAATGATGGAAAATGTCGTTTGCATTAATGTCAGTCTATTTCAATTTACATCGGAAGGGAAATAGAGTCTTTCGTTCACTTAGCACAAGATTCGCTCATGTCGTGTCTGTCTTTGATCTTCGTGTCCATTAGTTGGTGTTCAAACGGAATGACGCCCTTTACTAAATAGGATTCTACACTGTTTATTCCCAATGGGAACAGTTGTCATCACTTGTCCCCAAAACCAGAATTGTATTTATATTGTATCACGTGGTGTGTTCGTGCGGATACGGAAGCATCACCGTTACATTTCCTACCTTACAATGTTACAATTTATTCAAAAGAACTTAATAAAGATAAAGCAACTCATCTTGAAATCTAAACAAAATCCCTTTTTGAAAGGTTAATACAATAATACCACGTACTGATGATATACATTACGTTGAAACAGAAAGTGTCTGGTGTAAAACAGTAAAAAGTAACCAATGAATACAAAAGTAGCTTCAAATTATTCAAGAGTGCAATGCAATCCGAAGATCGTTAATGTAACCTTACTGTACATATTGTTACAAACAACCATACAACCAAGCAATGTTGTAATGGAAAGAAGTAAGAATGTAATTTGTGCAGGACAACAAACGTAAAGATGCTGACGAGATAACAATTAAAAAGTTGTGAACATGACCAAGTTTGAAAGGATATTTGCATTTGACTAATTGTTCACGGGGGTTGTTTCTGGCTTTGTTTAATAGCATGAAGGAAAGAAAGTGAAGAAGTCATATTTATTTTAGGGATCTCTCAGTCTCTTCTTCCTCGTATGCTGAAAGTTGGAACGCTGTTTCAGTTTCTGGCGATGTTGAGGGTGAAATCAGAGTTTTGCCTCTTGCGACACCTCTTGAAAATGATTCGACACAGTTCTTGGAATTTTGGTGACAATTCAATGCCGAATATTATTTTGTTTACTTGCTTTAATTTATAATCACTCGCAAGCAAGTTCCAGTTCCGAGGTGATTAGTGAAATATGTTAGTACGAAAAATACGAATGTACAATGTACGTACGATTGCCGATTGCTTTATGCTTTACGTTTACATGATTGGTTTTATTTAGTTTTAATCTTTTAATTTTAATCAACTTAAAAAATTGCGTTGAAGATGCTATGATATGATATATGACACAATAAAACATTATCATGAGGTTGCTTTTTAAAGATTTATAGATTTGTAATGATTTTGAGCAGGTTTGACAGTTTCGCTTTCCATTATTTTACGGGAGGTCATTGAGTTTTATCATGAAATGTTAAATTGACAGTTTAAGAATTCAAAATAATAGAACTTAATGTGGAAACGGAGCAAGTCACTTTAGTCTCTTGTTGCAACCATTCCTGTGAACTGCACAGGCCGTTTACAGAAAATGTGACATAGTCCATGGGCATAATAGGAACTAAAGAGTTTGTGGACGTTGGGAGTGACACTTCATGTTACGTTCATGTAGACAACGCAATACTGGGACACTTGCCGTGATTTTCCTTGATTCGTAGAAACAGAAGCAGAGCAGAGAGACTTTAAACTTTATTGCGATTTTTGCGTGACGACAATTATAACGAATCCAAATGCTTCCTCACTCACTTTCAATTTCAACGTTGCGTTTGTGTGATATGGAGAATTTACAATGAGAACGTGTAAGTTGTCAAATGTTGTAGAAAGATGTTTTATAAGACGTAATGAACTAAGAATTACCATCACCAATTTAAAGAGAATTTTTTGGATTGGAGAGTGGATTTGGATGTAACTTGAAGACGTTCTTGGACGTGAGTATGGGGAAGATTGTTGCTGTCGTGATGACGGTTAGAAGGAACGATCAGTGACAAAATGAGAGCATCGTTTAAGGGGTAAAGAGTAAAGACTGCTAAGTTACCGAATGAAATTCCATTTTCCAACGTGCAGAGGAAACAAAAGGGGATTAAATGTGCTTTATTTGTAACTTTATCGTAATTGTAACAAATAATGCTGCAAGTGGTGATTTGCTCTGAGTAACTGCAATTACAAAATTACCTAACATGTAAAAAAATGAATGCAAATGGGTAACAATGTGAACGCAGCAAGACACCCGACAAGAACAAAATGTCCTTTGCAAGTTTGGATACAATGGGACTTCGACGTGATTGCATGTCGTCGTCGTCGTCGTCGTCTCTTCTTCAACATCTCAAACATTGAAAGAATCTCAAAACACACGGGCGAAGGAAAAGAGAAATTAAACTCTCACTTGAGCAAAGACAAAAAGAATCATGTCTGTTTTAGAAACAGTTGAGTTTTCAGATTTCAACGCAAAATAATAAAAAAAAAAAACAAGAGACACGATGTTGAAGAGGAGATTTCGCCAGGCCCACGTTCCCAGAGTGAACGAAACGTACCGTGAACCAAGGCGTCCTTTGTTGCCCTTTTGTATGGATCGACTCATTGTTTCCGCTTCGGACTTGCGTTTTTCTTGTGTATGTGTATTACTACACTACAAACACCATTCTGAAAAAAAGATGAGAAGGAGGGGAATGTCTCATTGAACATGTAAACAAACGACGCAACTTAACTGCAATTAGTGTGACGTGTCTTATGCATGGCTTATGCAGAGTGCATGCGCTTTTCATGAACCACATCCACTGATTGTTGTGTTGGGTTTGGAATTTCGATTTAAAAGATTTCGTTCGTATAAATAGTCTTCAATTCTTCTGCTCCTAACACCACTTTGATTCCAATTCGCTTTCGCGTTCGTTGGTGTCTTCGTCTTTATAGCACAATTTGGATTAAAAATGAAAGTTGCCCTGTTCTTGGCTGTCTTCGTTGCATTCGGTGAGTTTACAGTTTTATCTTCCATCATCCTCCAGAACTCTCAGTAGCCTTCTCATTTTCGGATTCGGACATTTTGGAACGCATCTAGTGTCAGTGTTAACTTGAGAGGCTATCGAATGTGAAGGAAGCAGTGTGAGATGAGAACGCTTAAAACATTGAAGATAAAGTTGTGCTCCACAAACATTTATCTCCAAATGCAATACATTATTGCAAAAATTCAAAACATTTAACGTTTCTTGCAGAACTTATTTCGATTAAATAACGATTAAATAATATATTTCCATATGAGTTTCGTAATTCCTTTCCTTGTATGCTTTTCAAACCCTATTAGCTGCAACAACATTAGCAGGTGAGGATACCGCAACATCGGAAACAAAAGCGTCTCCAACGTCTGCATCCAAGCCTTCATCGCACAAGTCGTCGGCGCCAGCGAAAGGGGACGATTCCGACAATGGGAAGAGAGACAAGAGAGGATTCGGTGGTGGTGGCGGTGGCTACGGCGGCGGTGGTTACGGAGGTGGTGTAGGAGGAGCAGCAGCCATAGCCCAACAAGCCGCCAACCAGGCTAAGGCAGCTCAAGCTGCTCAAGGTGCCGCAGCTTATCAAGCCGCCCAACAGGCTTCAGCAACACTTGCAGCTCAGGCGTCCCAAGCCGCCCAACAAGCTCAGGCTGTTGTTGCCGCCAAACAAGCACAAGCCGCCCAGATCACTCAAGCTGCCCAGGCTGCTCAAGCTGCAGCTCAAGCGGAAGCTACGTTAGCAGCCCAAGTGGCTCAAGCTACACAGGCCGTGGAATCCACCAAAGTTCAAGCTGTTCAACAAGCCCAAGCTTTGGCTGCTGCCGCACAAGCCGCCCAGAATCACGCTGCACAAGCCGCCGCTGCTCTCCAGGCTGTCCAGGCCGTTCAAGCTGCTCAAGCTCAAATGGCTTATCAAGCTCAGCAGAATGCTCAAGCTTTGGCAGCCAAACAACAGGCAGCCCTTGCTGATCTTGCTGCTGCCCAATCTGCAGCTAACAAAGCTGCTTCCGCCGCCGCGGCTGCACAGGCCAACATTCGTGGTTATGGTCATGGGCATTAAAAGCATAGAATGTAATGAACATGTAAAATCAAATATGAATGAAAAAATCTATCGCGTAATGGAAGAATGTACACTGGATCCTGTGTTGACTAACAGGCAAACACTAATAAAATCTGATGATGTACAGTGTAATTATTTAAAACCATTCCTTGAAACTGCCGTAAAGGCAAAACAATGCATTGACAATTTCAAGAGATTTCAAAACTCATTAGATGCGATTTATTACATTACTTCATTACTTCTCATTATCAGTGGTACTTTTGCAAATTAATCATTATCCATAAAATGCTATAGAATATTTATTCTGATTTATCTAAAATTGGACAAAAAGTCTAGAAGCATAAAATTCTTACTTGTCAATGTCAATACACTATATCGCTTGAGTCTGAGTCTATAAGATGTGGATCATTAAATGTATATGAATTCAGTCAGTCACGTTGACGTAACGCTGCTTTAATAACCCTCAGATGAATCAAAAATCGTCAAGCAGAGCGAGATCTTCAAGTCTTTGTTGAAGACTGGGTCCCATCGTGTCAAATACATAAGAAAAGTATGATTTCACGTCCACACGCTCATTTGCTGATCTCACAAGGAATGGATGTTGAAGTAGGCGACTGTACTTGGGTCGCTGAAGTTCATCCTTGATTAAACTATAATTATAAACAAAAAGGTTTATCACAAGTCCACTCCAACTCAAGAGCATTTACATGTACGATGCATAGTAATATAACATACCAGGTGTTCACGAAGGATACGAATTCATTAGAAAAGCTGACCCCCTTCATTGTCGGCATTAACTGTGGAGGATCACCCTGCACCACTTGGCATAGCTGCTCAAATATTGAATTCCACTTGGGATACGGGAATGTTCCAGTTGATATCTCAAATAAAGTTATACCCAGAGACCAAACATCTGACCGAATGTCGTACCCTCTCGCAGAAGATGGATCAATTCTTTCGGGCTAAAAAATGAAAGAATCGATAATATTTTATTGCTGGTAACATTACAATATCGTAGTAAATATCGACTAGTAAACAGGTCAACTCACAGCCATATAAGGCCGACAACCCGCGTCACGGCTCTGTGCTATGGAATCAACCAATTGTCCGGAAATACCAAAATCACATAACTTTATATTGCCTTGTCTATCTAGCAAAATATTCGACGGCTTGACATCACGGTGAATTATTTTAAGATGATCTTTGAGATAACTCAGCGCCTGCACAGTCTGTGAAATACATTAATTTAAAGTTGTACCGTTATGTACCACTTGAATCATACTGAACCAAACACAAACTCAGTAGAGAATTCAATTTTTAAGCATTTAATAAAAACTTACTGCCAATGCAATCTTCCCAATAACATTTTCAGGCATCTTTTGGTGCATTTTACGATACACATACTTGTAAAATTGCTCTAAACT